>PVKY010000195.1:0-65309 GCA_004027775.1 Bradypus variegatus
TGCTGGGGGAGCACTGAGATGGGGGCTGGGGGCACTGGGTGGGGCATCTCTGGCTCAGCTGGCCAGGCCCTTCACGCCGTGTCCTGGTGGGCATGGCGGCTTCCCCAGGGTCCCACATCGGGCTGGTGGCTGGAGCCCCTTGGCAGCCGCTCCCCAGGCCCTGCCCCCAGGCGTTTGAGGTTTGCCCTGCTGGGCCCCAGAACAGCCTTCGGGATCTGCCTGTTAGGACGTTGAGAAAGACCCACGGGCATATTGGGGTTCAGAGGGAGAAGATGCGGCACTCGATTACCTGTCTGCCGTGGGCATGGTGCCAGCGGGCATCGCTCAGGGCAGATGTGCTGCTCTGGGGGGCCCGGAGCAAGGCTGCTGCTGACCCTGCCACTTCCCCTCACCCCCCAGCGTGTCCTGCAGACACCTTCGGGAAGAACTGCAGCTTCTCCTGCAGCTGTCAGAACGATGGGACATGTGACCCCGTGACGGGGGCCTGCCGCTGCCCTGCAGGTGTCAGCGGAGCCCACTGTGAGGATGGTGTGTGCAGCCCCCCATGCCCCTGAGTTCTGCCCGGGGAGGGGGCAGCACCCTCTCACCGAGTCTTCTTCCTTCCATGGGTGGGGAAGGAAACAGCGAGCTTTGCTGAGTCCCCTCCCTCTGCGCCTCACTTTCTCCAGAGCTAGGGCGGGGATAAGGCCCTTTAGGGAGAGGGGCGTGGATCTCATCTAGCTGTAGCAGAGGAAGGAGACTGGACAGAGGCATGGCACTTTTGGGTGGGTTCCTTTGTAAGGTAGTGAGCCCTGTTCCTGGAAGCATTCAAGTAGTGCTGTCAGTCTGGTGAGATTTGCAGAAGGGCTCACCCATGGATTTTGGCTCTGTGGGGTGAAGCTAACAAGGGACGGTGTTTGTGAGGAATCGGAGTTGGCTTGATGAGCCTCCCGGGGTCTGATGCTCGGCTTTAGGTCTTCTGGCCTTTAAATTCAGCCTCTTTTGCGGGAGAGCATAGCAAACGTGGATCATAAACTCCCTGCCTCAGAGAGCGGAGGACAGAGGCCGACGGAACCTGTCCCTGAAGTCTTGGGGTGCCTGGGCCTGTGGCCTGGGAGAGACTGGCGGCCACATGGTGGGGCACTCAGCTTTTCCCTCCCAGTCTCTTGTGCGTCTCGGCGCCGACAGTCCCTTCCTCCTTTCCGGTCTGCCGTTTCCATTCTGGCGAAGGCAAGAGACCTTCCACTGGGCGGAGGCTCTGTGCCCTGCGAGACTCCGGTAGGGGAGTCGGGGTCTTAGGGCTTCCGCTTTGCAATGTCCCGACGCCTCTCCGGGGTCGCTGGGTTCCAGCTCCATCACCTGGGAGGGGTGCGCTTTCCCAGCAGGTCCGACGTGACAGGGGAGCTTCGGGCAGTTGGAGCCAATACGGCCCTGCAGGTGGGCTTCGGGGAGCCAGGGCCACGTTGGGGCCCTGTCCTGCTGTCCTCCTGTCCTGCTGTCCTGGGCCCAGGCCCTCCTCGGCTCTTGGCTGTGTCGCTCTAATCCCTGCCTCCATCCCAGGGAATGCCCTCTCTGTCCCAAGCCGCCCCTCCCTTTCAGGGACACCTGTCTTTGGGTTTAGGGAACATCCGGAGATGGCAGGATGAGCTCCTCTCGAGACCCTTAATCAGTCTGCAAAGACCCCTTTTCCAAATAAGGCCCCACTCGGGCTCCAGGGACTAGGGTGGCCATAGTGGTTTTTTTTTGGGGGGGGTCACCATTTACTTTGAGGACACAGGGCAGGACAGAGCCAGAGAGAAATGTTGGGGAAGGAAGGGGAGCGGCGTCTCCCAGCCTGGGACCCTCCTGCGTTGGGCTGGGCCCCTTATGCTGGGGCTGGGTGTCCTCCGTTGTTGGAGGGCCAGGGGTTGGGCACAGGGCCACGGTGGGACAGACCCCCGGCCTGGGGCCGCCGAGGGGAGGGGCTGAGGCCTTTGTACAGTTGTGTGCCCTGCGTGCCGGCCTGGGGCTCCACCTTCGTCATCGTCCAGGCCACAGACCCGGGGTGGGGGGTGCAGGCCGGCCAGGGCCAGGTGTGGGAGATGCAGCCACTCCTGCCGTGCTCACCGGGCACCACCCCGCAGGCTGCCCCAAGGGCTTCTATGGCAAGCACTGCCAGAAGAAGTGCCGCTGTGCCCACCGGGGCCGCTGCCACCGCGTCTACGGCGCCTGCCTCTGCGAGCCGGGGCTCTACGGCCGCTTCTGCCACCTGGGTGAGTCCACAGCCGGCGGCCGGGTGGGCGCGAGGGGCTCCTGGCTGGGAAGTGGTGTGACCCGGGGGACTCCCTCAACTTCTCGGGGCCGGTTTCTCATCTGTGGAACGGGCTGTGAGGACGCAGTGCCATGGCTGGGGCTGGGCTGGGGTGGGCCATGGCGGAGCGGGCTCCAGGGGCCGGGTGCAGGGGTGGGCGGCAGGCCCTGCTCACGGCCCCGGGCTGCAGTGTGCCCGCCGTGGACCTTCGGGCCGGGCTGCTCGGAGGAGTGCCGGTGCGAGCAGCGGAACACACAGGCCTGTGACCGGAGGGACGGCAGCTGCTCCTGCAAGGCGGGCTTCCGGGGGGCGCGATGCCAGGAGGGTGAGTGCGGGGCGGGGGCAGGGGGCGGTGGGAGGGTCCCAGGGGCCTCTGAACCCTCCCTGCCCCTCTGCGCCCCGTGCAGAATGCGAGCCGGGATCCTTCGGGCCGGGCTGCCCACCAGGTATGGCCTGCAACCCTGTGGGCGGCGAGTGTCGGAAGCAGTGTCCCGCCGGCTTCCAAGGCAAGGACTGTGACCAAGGTGAGTGGCCGGCCCTGGGGCTCCCCGCGGTTAGGGGGGGCAAGGTTGGGGGAGGGGCACTGGCTGTGCTGCAGGCCTGTGGGGGTCCGGCCCTGGGCCCAGGTGGGACTTCTGCCCACTGGTGTCACTGTCATCACACAGCAGCGGCTTGGGACTGACCTGCCTGCCTCTCCCTCCCTCTTCCTTCTTCCCTCCCCCTCTCTCTCTTCCCCCCCTTCCATCCCTCCACGGTGCCCCTGAGCACGCCTTGCACCCCTTTCTGGCTGGTGTGAGTGAGAAGGTGCACGAGCTCCTTGGGGTGCCTGGGTGGGGACATGTGGGGGCCGCTGCTCCTGGTGGCCTGCAGAGAAAGCCCAGGCTGGGGGAGCCAGCCTGGGGCCTGGGGGCTGGCAGGAGGCCCCTCACTGGGTGCCATGGCTTGGGGGGTAACAGTGAGCTGAGGCCTGAGGCCTGGGTGTCCCCATTTCCAGGATGGGCCAAGGGCTAGTGGCGAGGTGGACAGCGGACTCTGCCCTTCCGTGCCCCTGGCCCAGTGGAGAGGGGGCCTCGGTCCCTGCTCAGCCCACCCCTGATCTGGGGGCAGCCTGGCAGGCTGGGGGCTTTACTGGGGAGGCACGGGAAGGGGGGACCCGCAGCACTGGCCTCAGCCTCTCCAGCCCATCCTGCTGGGCTGGCATGAGCATTCGAGGGTGGGGAAGGCTAAGGGGTCCCGGGGAGCTCAGGGCTGACTGCGCCAGACTGCCTGGGGGGTGCCAAAGGACACGCAGCTCTGCAGCCCTTGGCTCCTGGGCCTCGTGACGGTTTGGGAGCACTCAGGTGTGGTCACCATCAGCTGAGGGAAGGGGATAAAGCCATCACCGTGAGGGAGTGGGCCGCTGTGGCCAGCTCTGGCTGGCTGGGCAGGCCAAGGCTCTCCACACGCCACTCCTCCAGCCCCAGACGGACGGGGCTGCGGGAGGCCCAGGCCAGGGAGCTGCCAGACGGCCACGTGGGCCTGGGGCCAGCGCCCCTCTCTCCCCACAGGTGGCACCAGGGGTCTGGCCCAGCTCTGCTCCCTGTAAGGAGAGGACTCAGCGGTGGGGTCATTGTCAGCCTGGGGACACCACCTTGACCACAGCCACCCGGGGTCAGGGTGTCCTGGGCCAGCTCCTGCCACAAGGCTCAGCGTCTCTGTCTGCACCCAGGTCCCTCCCCGGGGCACTTGTTGGAGACCCCACGGGTGAGGCCATCGAGCTCTGTGCCCCCGGCTGCTGGAGCTCAGCCCCATCTTTACAGACAGGGTGGTGCAGCTGGAACCCCAGCCTGGCCTCTGGGAACCCGACCTGGGGGCTCGGGAGCTCTGGGGGCTCAGGCTGGCCTCCCAGCTCAGCACGTTCCCAGTGGAAAAATGGCTCCTGCCGAGAGCTGATGTCTTGGGGCTCAGCCCCTCCTGGCTGCCCTGGGCCTCTTCTCTCCATCCCACCTCATCTCAGCCCACGCTACCCCCCAAATGCATGCATACCTGTGTACAGGGGCGTGTACACATACACACACACATGTGCACACAGGCCTGCCAGAGCAGCTCAGCCTCCCCTGCTGCCCGTGACCGTCCCTTCCAGCCCCCTTTCTGTCCCCCTGTGGCCTCCCCTCGCTCTCGGAGCCTCCCACTGCCGGCTGAGAAGCTGAAGCGCCCGTGCGCGTGGGACTGGAGCCCTCGACCCCCACTCCCCCCAGCCTTCCTTCGTCTTTCTTTGAAAGCGCTCCCCGCCCCTAAGGATGCACCGCCGGAAGTGACCCACATTTTGTAGACGGGCTCCTCGCTGTAGTTTGGTCTGGGAGCTGTCACCAAGCACAGCACGCTTTGCCCCGCTTGGTGGAGAGGGGCCTCCCGGGTCTGGCAGGGGTGGCTCACTGGGCTCACTGCAGGGGCTCCCACATGTGCCGCAGGGGTGTGAGCTGCCCCCGGGCGCCCACTGTGAGCAGGTGCCTGCGGCACGCCCGTGTGCTACACCTGCCACCTGTCTGACGCGCTGCACCCTGTGGCGGATGTCGTAGTTGCCACCGGCACAAACCCCATCAGGGCCCCCCGGGTCTGTCCTCGCCCTCTTCCCCCGAATTTCTCTCAGGCCTTCGCGGCCCCTGTGCTGGGACTCTGCCCCTGTCCCCTGGCCCTCCGCCCGCAGGCACGGCTGGCTCTGGGCTGCTTCCTCGGTGGGCTCTGTGGTTCTTTGGGGTGGCCCCTGCTCCCACGTGGGTGTCCTCTGGGCCCAGCGAGCATGTTTCCTGCCAGCAGCAGGCAGGGTCAGAACGGGCCACGTGACCCAGGCTCACCACCCAACTCACCAGTGTTGTCCTGGGCTGGGGAGACCAAGGCTGGGCCCTGAGGGGCAGGGCGGGTGTGGGAGCTCCACCGAGGAAGTAGCCCCCACAAGCCCCCTCACAGCTGCCTACATTCCTTCCTGAGGCCCCACTGCGTAACCCAGAGCCCGGGATCCAGAGGAGGAGAGGGGGAGCCCCAGGCTCAGGACGGCCCCCACTCCCAGTGTGCCAGGCAGTCTGGCCTGGGGAGGACCAGGCTCTGGGGATGAGCTGGGGGGACACTGACCACTCGCCGCTGTTTGGGGATCTGGGGCTCGTCCTGGGCCTCCCTCCTGGATAGAGAGCTGGTGGGGTGGGAGATCGTGGAGGGCTGAACTGGCTCCCCCAGACCTGGGGGTGGGTTGGCAGTGACCAGGAGGGAGTCCCCAGGGGGCAGGAGAGGGCAGAGAAGGCGGGAGCGAGCCACGCGTCTGCGTCCTGGGGGCTCTCAGGACCATCCTGGAAGGCCGCGGCCTCGGCTGCAGCTTCAGCCTCTCCCTCTGCCCCGGCCCTGCCTGTGTGGGCACAAGGCCACCCCGCACCCCTCTGGCCCCTCCACCCCCTGCCCCACATCGCCCCCTCCCTGCGCATCCCCCTGCCCTGCCCTGGCCACCCTGGGGGCTGCTGTGGTCAGCAGCGCTGCCCGGCCGGGAGCAGGGGTCCGGGGGAGGTGGGGCCCAGGAGCCCCGAGGGGAGGAGAGGCCCCTGGCCCTTTGTGGGGGTGCTGAGGGCCTCGCTTCCCCCTGCAGAGTGCCCTCGGGGGACCTTTGGTGTAAACTGCTCAGGCTCCTGCCCCTGTGGGGGGGCTCCCTGCGACCCGGCCTCGGGGCAGTGCCTGTGCCCCCCTGGGAGGTCTGGGGACGGCTGCAGGGCAGGTGAGTCCACCTGGGGCCCCTGGCGCTCCCCAGAGCCCCGGGCTGCACGATTCTGGTGGACTGGCCCCAGGCCCAGCCACAACAGTGTTTGGGTACCCCCAGGCCAACCCCCGACAGTGTTTGGGGACCCCCAGGCCCACCCCTGACAGTGTTTGGGGACACAGCCACTCCAGGCACCCCACTGAACCAGGGCTATCTGTGTGCAGGGGGGTCTGTGGGGTGCTGGTGAGCTGTGCCCCGTGGAGGGAAGCTCTGGGACCCCGCCAGGCATGGAGGGCAGCCCCTGGTCGCCAGCAGAGCCCCTGCCCCTGGCTCTGTTCCTTCTCTGCACCACCAGCCTGCGGCCTAGGGGTCCCCTGGTCCCCTCTTTCTGTTGAGCCACCCCTGGCCAGGTGTATCTCTGTGGTGGGCACCCCCAGCTTGCAGCCCAGGGAGGCACCCAGGGATCTGATGTCCTCACTCCCTGCCCTGGGCAGGTCCCGTGGCCCCAGCCCCCCGTCAGGGAGCCCTGTGGCTGCACCAGTCCGTGGGTTGGGGCTGGGACGCGCTCGCAGAACTGCCCAGCCAGGGCAGCTGGGGGGACTGACCTGGCCCCGGTGGGCAGAGTGCCCCGAGGGCCGCTGGGGGTCCGGCTGCCAGGAGATCTGCCCCACGTGCGAGCACGGTGCCAGCTGCGCCCCTGAGACCGGAGCCTGCCTGTGCCCCCCCGGCTACACGGGCAGCCGCTGCCAGGATGGTGAGTGGGCCCTGCGGAGCCCCAGCTGTTCTGCCTGGCCAGCTGGGGTTCCCCGCTCAGCCCCCTCTGCCTGCAGTGTGCCCGGCAGGCTGGTTTGGGGCCGGCTGCCAGACGCGGTGCTCCTGCGCCAATGACGGGCTCTGCCACCCGGTGACTGGGCGCTGCAGCTGTACCCCTGGCTGGACCGGACTGGACTGCCAGAGAGGTACAGCCCCGGGTGCCCCGACATCCGTGGGGTCCCCCTCCATCCTGGGATGCCCCCTTCCCGTGCTGCAGGCTCGTCTGGGGCCTGCGGCAGCCTGACCCCTGCTCTTGCAGCCTGTGACGGGGGACACTGGGGGCCCGGCTGCACACTCCCCTGCAACTGCAGCGGCCACGGGAGCTGTGAGCCCACCCAGGGCCGCTGCCTGTGCGAGGCCGGCTACGCGGGCCCACACTGCGAGCAGAGTGAGTGACGCCCTCGGACCACGCCCGGGGCCTGCCGCAGGGGCTGAGACCCGGAGAGGCAGGGCGCTGTCCCCACCAGGTCCTCCCAGACTGGACCCGAGGCCCAGCTGGAAGGGCAGGCAGGAGGGGCGGCCTGTGGCACCCCCACGAGTACCCAGCACCTGGAAGGTGCAGCTTAGCCAGGGCCCTGCTCCCACCACCGTGTCCCCCGCGGCTGGGCTGGTGGCCTCCAGAATGGTCCAGGGGAAGGTCATCTTAGAAGTGGCCCTGGACCAAGTCCCATCCCTGACGGCTGGCCCTGGGGTGCCCCCTAGCTGGGTGAGGAGAGCGACGGGCAGGGCGGGTGGGTGGGCCCGGTGTTCTCAGGGGACAGCTGTGGCTGACGGGGCCGGGCCCACGGCTTTCAGTGTGTCCCCAGGGCCACTTCGGGCCCAGCTGTGGCCGGCAGTGTCGCTGTGAGCACGGGGCGGCCTGCGACCACGTCAGCGGGGCCTGCACGTGCCTGGCTGGCTGGAGAGGCACCTTCTGCGAGCGTGGTGAGTGGGGCGCGGGCGGGCCGTCCTGGGGGCCGAGCCCCGGGAGCTCCCGGAGACCCCTGCTCACTGCCCGTCCTGCCCGCAGCCTGCCCGGCCGGCTTCTTCGGCGTGGACTGCCGCGGCATCTGTGACTGTGCCCACGGAGCCCCCTGCGACACCGTGAGCGGCGCCTGCCTCTGCCCCGCCGGCCGGCTGGGCCCCCGCTGCGCCCAGGGTGTGTGAGTCCCCTGGGACCACCAGGGTGTCCAGAGCAGCCCGAGTGGCCACCGGGTGCCCAGCCTGTCCCTGCAAGGACTCCATGGGGAGGGTCCCTGGCAGATCTGCCCAGCGGCCCAGGCTCCCCTTCTGCGCCCCCCGCGGCCCCTCGTCCCCAGCCCGACGGCCTCTCCCTCTGCAGCCTGCCCGGCCCACTCATACGGGCATAACTGCAGCCGGGCCTGCGCCTGCTTTAATGGGGCTTCCTGCGACGCCGTGCACGGGCAGTGCCACTGTGCCCCTGGCTGGACGGGGCCCTCCTGCCTGCAGGGTAAGGCCCCCCAAGAGGGCGGGAACGCCGGGAAATGGGGCTCGAGGAGCAGAGCCTGTGCGGAGTCGGGGACCAGCGTGACATTGCTTTGGCCCTCGCTGGGTCAGGGGTTGTGTGGGTGTGGACGCTGAGCCCACCTAGAAGGCAGGTGTAGAGAGGCTGCCCTCTACGGGGCACCTGGCAGCTGGGGGAGGTGAAGGCGGCTGCTGGGGGCCCCTGAGGCTGGGGCTGTGGGTACAGGGTGGTCCTGGCTGGGTCCCGACTCCAGCAGCTGGCACCTGGGGATTTGAGAGGAAGCCTGTAGCTGCCACGGGCTGCTCATGGGGAGGGGCCCCCGTGGCAATGCTCCGTCCCCCACCCTGTGCCCCAGCCTGCCCCACAGGCCTGCATGGGGAGGGCTGCCAGCACGCCTGCCTCTGCCGCAACGGAGGGACCTGCGATCCCATCTCCGGCCACTGCACGTGTCCCATGGGCTGGGCCGGCCTGGCCTGTGAGCAGGGTGAGCCTGGGATGGGCAGAGGCGGGCAGCACCTGCGGGGGCCCAGGCTGGTGCCCCAACAGGCCCATCTCCTGGGTCGGGGTGGCATTCTGTGGAGCAGCCATCACCCCTCCTGCCCTAGTGAGGCCCCGAGGACCCAAGGCTGTGGGTGCCAGGAGCATGGGTGAGGTCTCCTGGGGTCCTGGAGGTGGGGACCCTCACCCTTACCCCTCTCTGCAGAGTGTCTCCCGGGACGCTTTGGGGCCGGCTGCCAGCACACCTGCGACTGCCTCAATGGGGGGCTCTGTGACCCCCACACAGGCGGCTGCCTCTGCCCGGCCGGCTGGGCTGGGGACAAGTGTGAGAGCCGTGAGTAGGGGTGCAGGGCCTCACGCCAGGGCCGAGGACCGTGGCTGGGGGTGCAGGGGTACAGCAGGGTCTCCACCCAGGAAGCCTGGAAGGGGGAGGTGTGCTGCCGCTGTGCCCCAGGCCCAGCTCTCAGGTGGGCGCAGGTGGGAGATGGGCCCATGTCCTGACCCCAGAGAAGGTCCCTGTAGCCCTGGGTCCCCAGGTCTGTGCTGGCCTGGGCCTCCACACCCTGACCCCTGCAGTGGGAGGGGCTTGTTTGTCCCGCTGAGCCCAGAGCCCAGACAAGTGGGCACCAGGTCACCCACAGAGGCACCCGCTCAGTAAGCCCCACCCCTGAGGACACTGCCCAGGGACCCGCTCCTGCTCCGGTGCAGCCCCTGCCTGCAGCTCGCTGGTTCTGGGTCCCACCCCAGGATTTGCTGGGGGGTGGGGACAAGCCGAGGCAGCCTTGGCTGCCCAGACCCTCTAATGCCCAGGCGGCCCGGCCGTGGAGCCCCATCACCCTTCTCCCCTTCTGCTGCCCTGTGCCCGCCTGGGCCCCGGACTCAGCCCCGGTCTGTCTCCTTCGCTGCAGCCTGTGCTGAGGGCACCTTTGGGGAGCGCTGCGAGGAGCACTGCACCTGCCGGCAGGGAGCCACCTGCCACCCTGTCACCGGGGCCTGCCGCTGCCCCCCAGGATGGAGGAGCTCCAGGTGTGAGAATGGTGAGCACAGGGACCTGCCCAAGCCAGCTCACCAGGCCCCACCCACACTCATCCTGGCCCCGCCCATGGCTCACCTGGCCTTGCCCCCACCCATCCTGGTCCCTCCCTGGTTCAAAAAGCCCTGCCCCTGGCTTGCCTGGCCCCACCCCCTCATCCTGGCCCCGCCCCCAGAGGACGACTACAGGTGGGGGTGTCCTTCGCCATGACACTCATGGCCTGCTGGGCCTGGGGCTCCCGTCCCCCAGGCTGTCTCCCCACTCTGTCCCCTCCCCACAGCCTGCCCCCGTGGCTGGTTCGGAGAGGCCTGTGCCGAGAGCTGCCAGTGCCCCCCTGGCACTGCCTGTCACCATGTCACCGGGGAGTGTAGCTGCCCCCCTGGCCTCACCGGGCCTGGCTGTGAGCAGGGTAGGTGACCCCACCCTGGAGGGCAGGGACGTCCAGGGTGGGCGGTGACAGCCTGCAGCATGCTCAGGGGCTGGCTGGGCCATTGTGCCTCTCGTGGTCCAGAGCTGTACCCCAAACCTCCTCCTTTGCGAGGGTGCCGTGGGGGTCCCTGGGGAGGGGCAGCGTCCTGGACTGTGGCCAGGACTGACTGCAGCCCCTGTCCCCCAGCCTGCCTGCCCGGCACCTTTGGGGAGGGCTGTGGCCACATGTGCCGGTGTCCTGAGAACCACACGTGCCACCCTGCCACGGGCACCTGCGTGTGTGCCCCCGGCTTCCACGGCAGCAGCTGCCAGCACCGTGAGTGGCCCCCCGCCCGCTCCCCCGCCTCTCGGGAGCCAGGTCACCCCTGAGGGCGTGGAGTGGGACATGCGGAACCCACATGGGGCCTTAGGGGGTGGTGTGCACCCGGCCGCTGACACTGCCCCTCCTGCAGGGTGCCCACCTGGCCGCTACGGGCCGGGCTGTGAGCGGCTCTGCAGGTGTCTCCACGGAGGCTCCTGTGACCCAGCCTCGGGGGCTTGTCACTGCCTGGCCGGGTTCCTCGGAGCAGACTGCAGCCTTGGTGAGTGGTGGGGGCAGGGGAGCAGGGGGACAACAGACAGGTCAGGGGGCAGGGGTGGGAGCCTGGGGGGCTGCTTCCCCCCACTCTCTCCGATGGGCCCACCCGCTCGCTGGCCCAGGCCACCCACCTCCCTGCCCTTTCAGGTGCAGCCCAGCTTGGTGACAGCCTGACTGTGCCCCCCTGGCTGCCCAGCCCTGCCCTCTCTCCCCTACTGGGGCTGGGCCTCCTGCTGAGGACACGCTTTGGCTGGGTCATGTGTGGTCTCCCCGCCATTGGGGAGGGAGGGGGTGGCTGAGTCCCGGCCCAGCAGGCCGAGGCGGAGCCCGCAGTGGAGGGGGCTGGGGCAGGTGCAGCAGGACAGCCCCTCACCTGCTGCCCCCTCCTCGCCCACCGCAGCCTGCCCCCCCGGCCGCTCTGGACCCCACTGTGCCCACGTGTGTGCGTGCGGGGAGGGGGCGACCTGTGACCCCGTGAGTGGATCCTGCGCCTGTCCCCCAGGGAGGACCGGGCCCCACTGTGAGCTGGGTGAGTGCCCTCGGGCCAGCCCTGCCCGCCGCATGCTGGGCACTGCCCTTTGAGGTGGGGGGAGAGTGGGGGACCCCGGGCAGGTGCACCCACACTGGCTTCCTCAGCTCTGCCCCCACGCAGCACTGCCTAGGTGGATGGGTCACCCTCCCACCCCGCTGTGACCAACAGGGCCCCCAATGGCGGCTCAGGCCATGGGACCTGCCCTCGTCCCTGTGGCCGGCGGGGTGACCCGGTTCACCCTCTTCCACCTGAGACCGGAGCTGGCCTGGGGCTGTTGGAACAGGCGCCTTCTGGCCCTTTTCACTGGGCCCAGGGCCAGGGACCCCTGGTAAAGGGGGCTCCGGGGCACAGCCTCCTGTTCCGAGCACCAGCCCCCATGGCCGCCCACAGGTCCGGGCCCGGCCCCACAGCCTGTTACTCCTCCAACCCCTGGCCCTCATCGAGGGGGGATGGCACCCCTGTTCTCAGCCTCGGGGGCTCCCTGGGTCAGGAGACCCAGGGCCTGGCCTGCTGCTGCTCCCCTCACTCTGGCCAGGATGGGATCTTGCCCATCTCACCAGGGATGGGGGACAGCTGTCACACCCCTTAGCAGAGCTGGGGATTGTACATGGGGCCACGGGCAGCCACCTCCATGGTCCTTGATGGCCCCTGGCCAAGCCACTTTGCCCTTGGGCCTGGAGAGAGGACGTTCACTCACATCCGGGCCCCTCACCAGCTCATGTACAGCGTGCTGACGCCTCCTCCAGGAAGGCCTCCCCGAAGCCCTCCCCTGCCAGCTGGCCCAGGCACTCACAGTTCCTGGGGGACAGTGGCTTCTTTGCACCCAGCTTTTCCTCAGTACCTTGAGCCAGTCTTGCATGTGTTGAAGGAGAGAATGAACGAACGAGCAGGATGGGGTGAGGTCGCCCCTGGGGTGCCTTCCCTGGGGGGGGGGCAGATGAAGTCAGCCCCAGAGGCGTCCAGGGGCATTTGTTGGGTGAATATTAGACTGTGGAGGCGTGTCCTGGGGTGCCTCCAGCCAGGCCCCCGAATCCACGCTCTAAGCCGCGGCCCCTCCTGCCCCCAGGCTGTCCCGAGAACCACTTCGGCGTGGGCTGCGTGCACACCTGCTCCTGCAGAAACGGGGGCCTCTGCCAAGCAACCAATGGCAGCTGCTCCTGTGGCCTGGGCTGGACGGGGCCGCACTGCGAGCTGGGTGAGCTCCCAGGCAGCCGGGCTGCGGTCCTGTGGGGGTCCATGGACCTGGGAGGGGGTGGCCAGGGCCTTGGCAGGGGGCCCTGGGTTGCGGTAGCCCTTGTTCACCAGCCTGCCCACCCCCCAGCCTGCCCGCCCGGGCACTACGGGGCCGCCTGCCGCCTGGCGTGCACCTGCCACAACAACGGCAGCTGTGACCCGGCCACAGGTGCCTGCCACTGCCGCCCCGGCTTCTACGGCCAGGCCTGCGAGCACTGTGAGTTCCAGCTGGGACCCCTGGCCGGGCTGTTGCTGCTGGAAGACCCTGC
Source organism: Bradypus variegatus (assembly GCA_004027775.1). NCBI lineage: Eukaryota > Metazoa > Chordata > Mammalia > Pilosa > Bradypodidae > Bradypus > Bradypus variegatus. Next base: position 12,837 of record PVKY010000195.1, read on the forward strand.
AGAACTGGGCTGGGGCAGCCGCCTTCCCATGAGCCGAGGCCCGGCCCGTCTTGCAGCCAGGGAGACGGAGCAGGGCCTGGGAGCCGGGCCCGGGTGCAGCCTGAGCCGCTGGCCCTCTCCTCGCTGGGGCCTCCGGGGCTGGAGTGGGGCTGGGGGCTGCGGGGAGGTTTCAGCCGTCCCTCTCTCTGATGGGGTCCTCCCTCAGCTTGTCCCCCCGGCTTCCATGGGGCTGCCTGCCAGGAGGTGTGTAAGTGCCAGCGCGGGGCCCCCTGCCACCCCATCACCAGCCAGTGCCTCTGTCCCCCCGGCTTCCACGGCCAGCTCTGCGAGTGGGGTGAGTGCTGGCCCTCCACCCTAGCCTCTCACTGCCCCTTCCCGTGGGCTTGGGAGGGGACGTGAGCCCATTGCCTCCTGCCAGGGTGTGAGCTGGGCCGGTTCGGGGACGGCTGCCACCAGCGGTGTGACTGCGAGGGGCGCGCGCCCTGTGACCCCGTCTCTGGTGTCTGCCTTTGCCCCCCGGGGCGCACAGGGGCCAAGTGTGACCTCGGTGAGCCTGGGGCCCTGCTCAGGGGGGCACGGGCGGGGTTCCCATCACCTTTGTGCTGGTCGAGCCCTACTCTGCATCCCCCAGGCTGTGCCCTGCCTCTGCCCATGGACCCTGTGCCCTTGGGAGCCCCCCAGACCTGTCCCACCCCCGACTGTTGGCACCTTCTCAGGCTGGATCCCCTGGGCCCCCATGCCGCAGGGGAAGGCAGGGTGGGTGGCCGCCTTTCTCAGGGGCAGTGGTGGCCAGAGACCCTCGCTCCCGCCCACCTGTCCCTGGACGGAGACCCTCACCCATCCTGCCCGTGGCATGGGGCCCAGGCCAGAGCCAGGGGCAGGCCAGGGTCCCTCTCACTGCCCATCTGTCCGGTCCCCCCGCCCCACAGACTGCAGGGTGGGCCGCTTCGGGCCAGACTGTGCCCTGCGCTGTGACTGCAGGGGTGGGGCAGACTGCGACCCCATTACTGGGCAGTGCCGCTGCATGGACGGCCACACGGGACCCATGTGCCAGGAAGGTGAGTCGGGCCCCCGGGGGGACATGGGGGACCCCGCGCCTCAGCCTCAGTTCCTCCCTGGCTCTGTGCACCCCTCCTGTGCACTCCCCCAAACCACAGTAGGCAGGGCCAGCCTGGCCGAGGGGAGCACCCGCCATGCCCCTGTGGGACCTGGCTCAGAACAGCTTCCGGTGGGCAAGGCTGTGCCTCCCAGCACCCCCAGCCTGCCGGCCCCTACCCTCCCCACCAGCGCCCTGCCCAAGCCCTGCATGCACGTGTGTCCCGGTGCATTTGCAACCGTGTGTGCAGCCCTGTTTGTACTACGGTGTGCATGTAACTCATGCGTGTGCACCCGTGCACGGGTACCGGTGTGTGCGTGTGCAGCAGTGTGTGTGCAGCTGTGCACACCAGCGTGCCTATGCTCATGCACACCCCGAGTGCCTGTGGCCCTGCACGATGGCTGTCCTCAGTGAAGCTCGGTGGTGGCCCACCCCGGCCCCTGGTGCCACCCCTCAGCCCCTGGCACGGGCCCTGCTGAGGGGGCTGGGAGGGCGTTGCTCTAGGATAGTCCCCCGAGGAGGGAGGCAAAGGCCAGCCTTGGGGCCCAGGCTGGGGCGGGGGGGCTCATGCAGATGGGGACCCCAGCTCTGCGTGTGTGCACACATGTGTTTTGGGGTCTCTCCAGGGCAGCCATAGCCCCCAACTGCTAAGAGCCTTAAGGTACCCCCATCTCCGGGCCTGGTGTGTGGAGGAGCAGTGCTGAGCGTGGCGCTTCCGGGTGGCCAGGTGTGGTCCTGCACCACGGGCCGCCAGGCTCACCTGGGCAGGTCCCAGGAGCTGAGGGTGGCCACAGGAGGGGCCGGGTCCCTGGCTGGCTGGCGTCTGGCTCTCGCACCCAGCCCAAAGCCGCCTCCCGACCGTCTGAGGTGCTGGCAGAACAGGGAGGGGAGCTGGCATTTGGGGAGGGGAGGGGGAGGGGGGAGGGGCTGAGCAGGGTGGGGGGTCCCTACAGGCCCTGGGGGTGTGTTAGGCCTCATTGCCCCTTTCCTGCTGCCCACCCAGGACTGGGGCCCCAATACCAGCTTCTTCCTGTCTCCCTCAGTGGACCCCCAAGTTCCCAGCAAGCCCGGCCCCAGCCCTGGGCCCAGGTAAGAGGTACAGTGTCCCCCCCGTCAATGGGTGTGACATTGTGGCGGCATCACTGGGCTGTCACGGGCAGGCCGAAGCCACAGGAGGGGCGAGCAGGGGAACGTGCTGTGGGCTGTGTCCCCGGGGCAGGGGACAAACCCGCTCCCAGGGTCCTCCAGAGTAGGCGAGCAGGCTGGGGTCTGAGCTGGGGGGCAGGGGTCTGCTCATTGCCCCTTTGTTGAGGGCAGGGGGGTGGGGCAAGCCCAGAGCCCTTGTTGTTCAAGAGCTTCCTCCCCAACCCTGGGGCTGACACCCCTCTTTTCTCCTTGTCCTGCAGCAGCCCCCCACCCAGCCCCCCACAGACCCGCATCAAGGCTCAGCAACAGGGCAGCAAAGCACTAGCTTGGAGGCCGCGCTGGCCAAAGCCCCTGCCTGAGCTCAGGCCCGAGGGACCTGACGGCTAAAGAGGAGCCCCTGGGGCCGTGACTCCAGGCCCCCGCTCGGGACCCAGCAGCCGTCTGTCAGGAGGGCCGCAGATAGGCACAGCCTCGTCACTAGGGGGGAGGCCCCGTCTGGCTGGCCCTGCAAGGACAAGGGCCCTGGGGCCTCAGGCCGAGCTGGCCGCAGCAACATGCCGTGCTCAGGGAGCTCTGCCCACCTGGGTCAGGTGGAGGCATGTGTGGCCCCTGCGCTCGGGGCGGGTTTGCCTGGTGCCTGGGGCAGCTGCCACCCAGCCGTCTGTTTTCTTGGCAGTAGAGCCGCGTCGTGATGGAGGGTATTTATGGGCTGCTGCATGTGCCTGCCTGCTGCCCATCCCCTGCTCCATCCCAGGAAGCCCGGACTCAGGATAGCGGGGCCAGTGGGTGACCAGGAGATGGGCACAGGTGCCATAAAACCATTAAGTTAAAGGAGCAAGCAGCTTCCTTCTGGTCTGTGCGTCTGCTGCTTTATGGGGTTCCACTCGCCGGGGGCGTCCTTCCGGGCAGAGCTCCTTCCTGCGGTGAGGCTTGTCCCAGTTCTGGGAGCTGGGGTGGAGAGCCCGGGGGCAACGCCAAGGGGAGGCAGCTGGGTCTGCCAGACAAATTCACAACCGACTCCACCCCTTCCCCTGGGACACAAAACACCTGGGTCCCAGAACCTGTGTGTGGTGTGGGGGAAAGGCCTGGGGGTGGGGTAGGTGCTGGGCTCCCAGGGCTGGCAGGGCAGCTGTGGAGGAGTGGCCCAGGGTGGGGGGTACTTCTGGTTGAGCTCACGCAGCCACCCCTGCCCCATCGTGGCTCCTGTCCCATCCCCATCACCGTCCCCACCCCCAGACCCGTCGCCACCCCTGCCCCTCATCAGTGGTGGGGGTGGGATTCAGGGGCCCCGGGCTAAGCAGGGCTGGGCAGTCTCATCAGGTGCAGCTGCTTGTCCTGGGAGGCACTTGGGGGCTGAGGGAGACGTCCCCTGGACAAGGGGGTGCCCTCAAGGGTGGCCGGTGGTGAGGGCTGGGCCCAGCTTGTAACACTGGGGACTCCTCCCTGAGGCTCTTACCCACCCTTCACCTGAAGAAAACTTCTTTAGGGTCTGCACTGTAGCCCCCTCTCTGCTCCCCAATGCCTGCCAAAGTGGCCAGTACCCCATCGGAGAGAAACTCGCAGGCCGAGTGAGGAGGGTTCCAAGGAGCTCAGTCGCCACCCAGAACTTGCTTTGGACAGGCTTTTGGAGGAAGTTCTGCAGCAAGGAGTGCAAGAAATCCAGGAGGGTGCCGTGAGATATTTATTGATGCACAACTGAAACTCCAGATAATAATGCCAGGGTGTGAGGGTGTGCAGGAAGTCACTCGTCTCGTGTGGTCAAAGAGAAGCGATAAGGCAAATAAACAAGGTGGCCGTCATCACCACAGAATATGGTAGGATGATCAACTTTTAAGCCATTGGGAGGAAACCTGATCATCCAGTGGAAGGCAGGAAAGGAGAAAAAAACAGCATAATATAGAGAAAATAGATCAACAAATCCAATATAATAGTAATTCCAATAAATGTAAATAGTCATTATTTATGATCAAAGAACAGATCCCTGGACCACATTAAAAAACAATCCCAAAGCATCTTGACAATAAGGACATGCTCACTCAAAAGGACAGCAATCAAAACAGGCAAAGCAAACCACAGGAAACCTGGGGTAGGAGTTTGAATATTTCGAGGTGAAAAGATGGTAAGTGACTGTATGTAAATGTATGTACACATATATGCACGTGAGGTGACAATGAATAAGCAAATAAAAGAAATGACTATAACTGGCAATTTTAACATGCTTCTCACAAGAAGTAAAGAAAATAATAAAGTTTGAATAAGCTTGAACACACATCCCATATAAACAAACTTTATACTCAGCAAATGGAGAATACGCATTTTTTGTTTCCAGCAGAATGGAGCACTGAACAAAACCAACATTTGCTTTCTTTGAAGACTAAGACAAAACTCCAGCAAGACAGATGATGAAAAAGACACGAGGCAAGAAAACAAATACGAAAGGAGAGGGAATGAATTGTGGACACAAAATGAACATTAGGAACAACTATATGTCGGTAATTGAAAATTTAGAAAAATGGGTAGATTCTGGGAAAATACAAAATGCGAAGGTTGGTATAAGTAGAGATTTTTAAAACTTGAATAAACCGGTAACTTAAATAAATGCAACTAGTAATCAGAGACACACCCTGAATAATCCCAGGGCAGCTGTTTACAGGGGCAACTGTGCCAGAATTTCAAGACCCCTAACACGAGTTGTTCCAGAAACTCATTTAATATGAGGCTGGTGTATACTTGGCTTTACAAGTACAAGAAGTGAAAATTACAGGCTCACTACACACACGCCAAAATCCTAAATAAAATATTAGGTATTTGAATAAAAGTTTTTAAAAGACCGACGTGATGACGTGGGAGTGATGTGAATGTGAGGATAGTTTGGTATAGGAAAAGGTGAAGATTTGGGGGGAGGAGTCAGAGGGTTGCTTTGAGATGAGCTGAAAGAGAGTTTGTGGATCTCAGCGCCCTTTTAGGATATAAATTCTTGGAAAAAAGGGGTACAGAAAGGAACATTCTTGACAGTGATTGCACATGTGTTTAATGGAGAAGCAGATGAATTCAAGGTCATTTGAAGGGCACCATCTGAGATGCTATCTGTGCCCCCTCCCATTTAAATACCGCCTGCCCTGCTTGCTTGCCTCCCCTGGGTTATTTTCCTAATAACCTAATATCATACCCTGGATCTCTGTCCTTCCTGTTAGAATGCAAAATCGGGGAGGCAGGGGCTTTGCTGACTGTTGTCGGGCCACGAGGGGCAGGACTGAATAAAGAGTAGTCAAATGAAGGCCCGGATTCTCCCAAAGATCAGGCATCGGGAGGTGTCCGCCTCATCACCCCCGCCACCACCAGCATTTGGGGGGCCCCTTATCCTGCTCAGGTAAGAAGAGAAACGGGGTGTGAGGATCAGAAGGGAGAGCCCCACAAGCTGTGACTGCAGGAATTCCTGAAGGGCCAGGGGCACATTTCACAGCCAATAGGAGTTCAGCAACGTTGGCAGAGACAAGAGCAACCTGTTAGGACCAGGAGTTTCTCGAGACCAGTGAGAACCATCCAGAAGCAAACAGGATGCCCTTCTCAATGGCAGCGGCCCCCAGAGCACCCGGGGGTGTCACCAGCCCGAGAACACCTGGGGCCTGGGACGGATTTGTAAAGGCTAAGGGGCAGCAAACGGTGATTTACCAGCTTCAGGAGGAGACTTTTTTTTAAGTAAAGCAAAATATTTATAAAATTCTTCACCTGCGCCCTCTGGGCTGGCGAGTGGGGACTGCAGGCCCTGCCCTGCCCCTCGGGGAGCGCAGTCTTGCCTCCCCTCGTTATAGCCACGGTCAGCAGGGAAAGCGAAGGTTCGGCTTGTCTGACCAGGGTGAGCCAGGGCCACCTGGAGCTTATTCTTCAGCTTTTGATCTGGCGGTGCTGCGGCATCAGCCCTTCTCTGCACCCACCTGGTGCAGAACTCACATCCGAGTGACCACGTGAAAACGTCACCTCCAGATCCACCTGTGAACCAGCTCTGGTCTGTCTGATGAAAGACCCCGGAAGAGTGAAGGGTGATGGCGAGAGGGGCAGCCTGCGGGGTCTAAAGTGGGCGAGGGGCTGCCATCGAGGACAAGCAAAGACGGGGCCAAGCCAAGCAGACGGACAAGTCCCCCCCAGGGACCCAAAAGGCGAAGCACAGCTTCGCGAGGACACAGATGTGCCCCATTCGAACGCTGGGTGCAAACGGGAGGCGGAGGGTTCCAGGCAGCATGGGGGAGCTGGAGACCCCGCGGCCCTGGGACTGCGCATGGCAGCTGGATGCCAGTGCCCGGGGACCCCGCAGTACCACCGCCAGGCACCAGGGGGCGAGGAGGCCTGCCCTGGAGGGAGCCGGGGACCACCCAGCCAAGAGGACAAGCAGGGTGGGCGTACGATGGAATGTTCCAGGGCACCCAGAAATAATGAATCAGGTGAGCAGAGAGGAGCACGGATGGATCCTAAAAACCATGTGGTCATAAGAAACAGGCATGTGATCTGCAGCACAAATTTATAACCCTCCTCCCCCTGTACAAGGGCATTGCTTTACAAGGACACCCCCACGTTTGGGAACAAACAATACGTGAGAGGATGCAAAGAAGTGCTCGTGGGGATCCCCCATCCCATCCCCCCAAAAAGGCCTTTGCCGCCTGACCTGGCCAGCGTGCCCCTCCTGCCCAGCCCCAGGCTCGTCCTTCCATGGGGAGCCCCACTTCCTGCTCAGGCCTTCTGGGGTGTCGGGGCTGCTCGGGTGGTCCCAGCCTCCTTGTTCCCCAGGGCCCACCCTGTACCCAGGGACTAGCTCAGACCTCGGCTGAGACACCCAGCCTCCCTCCAGGCTTGGCTTTCCCCCAGGACAGCCCCCATTCCCGCCTGCCCTGCGGCACCCCCCACCCCATCCAGTCCGCTGGGGAGCCCCAGGGCCAGAAAGGGTCCTGCAGGCTGGGGGTGGGGCGGGGGTGCCTTGAGCAGCACTGGGCCTCCCTGGTTCCACCTGGGGCCTGGCTCTTGGCACCAGCGAGCCCACTGACCCCAGTGGAGAGGTGGGTGGAGAGTCTTGGGCCTCAGTTTCCCTGCCTGCAATGAGGGTTCAGGCAGCCAAGCACAGCCGGCTGGGGCTGGGGCTGGTGCTGGCAGCTGGGACGGGGACACAGGAAATGCCATCGGGGCGAGAGGGCAGCCAGGCTCCCAGCAGCGTGGCCCTGGGCTGGGGGAGGGGGCTCTGTCCTGCCTGAGGAGCTGTGACACGCGGGCCATCAAGCCAGATCCCAGGCTCACTGGGGCCCCATGGAGGCGCCCATGACCCAGGACATGGGTGGGTACCAGGGCTGGGGAAGAAGCCAGAAGGGCAAACCCCTGGCCTTCCTTGCTCCCTCCCCTCAGCCACCTCCTGTTCCCGGACTCCACCCGGCTCCCCCATGCCCCCCAGTGGCAGCCCAGGCCCTGTGGTGCTGATTCTACCATGGCCACAGTCTGTGACCCCGAGTCTCCAGGGATCACCAAATCCACCTTGGCACATGGCCTGGAAGTGCTCTTGGCAGAGGATGGGGGGGTGCCCATCCCTCGGAGCCAGGGCTCAGGTGGGTGAAGGCAGCAGGCGGCTCACACCACAGCTGTGCTCACACCAAGGCTACTACACTCACTCCTGCCCTCCCACATACCTCTGCTCCACACACACACACATGCACACACACACTCATAAACATATATACACACACACATGCACATGTACACACATGCACGCACACACCCGTAAACGTATACATGCATGCATGCATGCATACACATGCACGCACATGCACATACACGCATACATACATGCATGCACTCACGTACACACATGCATGCACACACCCATAAACACACATATACATGCATGCACGCACACACATGCACGCATACACATATGCATGCACACACCCGTAAACACGTATACATGCATGCATGCACACATACACACACATGCACACGTGAGCAAGCACTCCACTTGGGCCACCAGCTCACCCTCATGGTAGCTCTGGGAGAAGAGCAAGCAGCTAACGCAGCCCCTGGGAAAGCCAGGGAGCTCAGGCCCAAGTTGGCCCTGTCCAGGCAGTGGGAGCTGGACCCAGATGACACGTCCAGACCACATCTCCCCAAGCCGGGCTCTGCCCTAAGCAGCCCTGAACACAGCCCCTGCCCAGGATGCCCCAGTGTGGCCCGAGGGCCGCCCCAGGCATGGAGGTGGTCGGGGCAGGCCAGACCTTCCGCTTGGTGCAGAAACCCCTCCACCGATGGCCCAGTGGTGGGCACTGGAGCAGACCCTCATCCAGCCCACCTCGCTCATCTCAGCCCACCACCCAGTCTTCCCCCCCGGCACCCACGGGGTCCTGCAGGAGCCCCAGAGCTGGGAGGGGCAGCTTAGCCCACTTCCGGCTCGCAGGTAGAGGTGACGCACTCCGGGCTTTCCCTGCAGACGCCAGGGGCTCCTGAGACCTGGAGGAGACCCCCGGGTGCATACTGGGTGTCCCCCACCCCTGCATCAGCCCCATCCAGGCCAGAAAAGGCAACAGGCCTCGGGCAGGAGCCAAAGGGGCAGCAGTGGGCTTCCTGGCCCAGGCAACCCAGTCCTCCCCCGGCCCCACTCCCCAGGCACAGTGTTCCCTCAGGGGAACAGAACAGTGCCTCACCCAGCTCACCCACTGACCAGTCCCAGCCCTGCAGGACCCGGAAGGCCGTGGAAGGAGGAACGCTGGCAGGGGAGGGTGGGGGGCCTGTCACCCACTCCTGAGGACACCCCAGACCCACTGGTGAGGCCGAGACTTGTGACACCAGCGGCCCTCGGCATGTGTGTAGAAGCCAGGGCCTGTGGGGACCTCTGGTGGGTGAACAGAGAGGAAAGTGCGAGGGGAGCACCGGGGGGCCACACGTGGGGCCCCAGAGCCAGCCCACAGAGGCGGACACACTCGGGGGCCCTGCACAGCCTCAACACCTCAGAAATCTCACCGGGACACGTGAGGCCATGGCCTGGGCTCAGATTAGCCGTCGAGATCCAAGTTTTAAAGAAGCGCTTTAATGCCTCCGGAAGGCTTGAAGGGGCAGGCTCCGGTCCACACGGGGTCCCCAGGCAGGGGGAGCGGGAGGGAGACGGCCCCACGCTGCCCGCTGTCTGCACCACTGTCCTCTCGTGTTGCCGTCACCTGTCCTGTGAAGGGCTCTGGCTGGGCCCCCCCAGCTGGAATTGGCCTGGCCCGAGGCGCTCGCCCGGAGATGCTGCCCAGGAAGGCATGTGTGGCAACTCCTCCCGGGAAGCCTCTGAGCCGGGGGCCGCAGCCCCTGAGCCTTGGGAGACCCTGGGACCATCCACGGCCCTTGGGCCAAGCCGGCCACACTCCTGGACCCGTGGTGGGAGCCGCCCCCGGCCACCCGGCCCCTCCAAGGTGCCCGGCCGAGCAGGCTACACGTCCGTCTCCACCCGCAGCCGCGCCATCCTGCGCACGTTGCCCTCCACGGTGCCACGGCTGGTGATGGGGTGGGCGAAGTCCTCGGGGAACCAGCCCGACTCTCCGTCCTGCAGCCTCTCGCCATAGAGCCAGCCTGCACCCCGAGGCAGGGGGACGGTGAGAGGGGCTCACGGGCACCCAGGCCCACCCAGACCTGCTGAGCTTCTGCCCCAGAACACACCAGACCCAGACACCTCCTGGCAACTTGCCCCCAGGGGAGAGGCGGTGGAGAGGACGGGGGACCCCCAAGGCCTCGCGGGCCCCAGGGCTCCCGACTGCTGCTTGGTCGCCGAGGAGGGGTCGGGGCTGGGCTTCCTCCCAACACCCTGGGGTGGGGCCACTGCTGTGATGGGGCCCCCGGCTGGGTGGGGCACCCCAGGGGGCACCCGACTCGCCCTGCCCTCCTCACTTAGGATACGCGATAAACGAGAAGTGGGTCACGGGCCTGGGAACTGAGGACGTGGGTGTCCTCCTCTAGGTCTCGGGGACGGGCTGTGCAAGCCTCCATCGAGTCGCACCCTGTGAACGTGTGCCGAGACCCCGGTGCCCCTCAGCCCCGTGGCCCCTCCCTGCTCACCGTCCTCCTGCTCCAGGACCAGGACCACGTCTGCCAGCTGCAGTGTGACCTCATCCTCCTGCTTGGCAAAGTAGGCCTTGGTGACCTCCACCTGGAGCAGGTCTGGGGGGCGGGGACATGTCAGCACCTGGGCTGCCCAGGGGAAGGGGGCTCAGGACCCTCTCGGCAGCTCCCCTGGTAAGCGGGGCTCCAACCCCAGCACCGAGGCCGCGGGGGGGGAGAGGCATCTGCCAGTGGACACCCCATGGCCAGTGTCTGGGGCCTGGGGGTGCCAGACCCCCCTCCAGGGGCTGCTCCTGCTTTCAGCCCCGGCCGAGGGTGCTCCAGGCCCTCAGGGGTGGGGGGCGCTGGGGTGACCTGGCCTCAGTGTCCCCCAGCCACAGCACACGGGACAGTTTCCTCCCTCGCAGGGAGGGTGAGTCCCCAAGGGTCTGTGCACGTGCACTAGGGCTGGGCTCCCAGCACACAGGTGCCCCTCACCTGGGCAGGGGGCCTGGGGACTCGTCTGTGCCGTGGGCAGAGGGCCGGGCAGCCCCTCTCCTCCCCAGGCCGCCCCCACGCCTGCCCCCTGCGCCCGTGCTCACCGCCTTTGTTGGCTGGGCCCTGCCTCTCGCTGTGTCCCAGTGCTGTGATCCACCGGGCCCGGTCACTCCTGGGGACAGAAAGGGGGCGAGGGAGGCCTGAGGCCCACCCTGCCAGGGGCTGCCACCCCGTGAGCCCAGCACAGGCCCCCACACAGCTGGGGGGGGGATAGGGCAGCCTCCCTGCACCCCCATCCCCTGGAGAGCCTGGGGGTGTCAGCACCCCACCCTCAGCCCCCGATCTGGCTGGGTGGACGTTCCTTCCCGAGCTGGGCCTCCTGCCAATGCCCTGCCCTCGGGCTCCTGTCCCCACAGTGCAGCCAAGGATGCCGTGATGTAGGAAGTGGCCGTCTGGAGTCACAAAGGCAAGCAGGAATGGGGGGACAGGCCTCGCCCCAGCCACAGTCCCAGAACCCAGACCACCCGCCCCCTGGTCAGGCCCCGGGTCCCTGCCCCTTCAGTCTGCCCTTCAGCATGCTCAGCCTTGTTCCTTGATCCAAAAAGCATCCCCAGGTGGTCACTGTCCCAGGAAAACCCAGAGGAAACCTGGGAGCTGAGCCTCCAGCTCCTCCTCCTGCAAATGCCCATTGAGCCCCTCGCTGCCCACCCCATCCCCTGCACTGGGCCTGCCCTGCCCCCATCCCCGGCCTCTGCCCACTGCTCCCCCCGGCTCCAGCTGCCATCCTGCCAGCTGCCCCAGGCTGTGCCCTGGCTGGGCCTCCAGGGACACATATCTGCCCTCCCTCCCTCAAGCTCTTGATCTCCTGATACAGGAGATGGCCCAACCCCTCGTTTTGTATATCAGGACCCCTCCCCCACAAGGACAGGCCACTTCCGGTTCTGGTCCCGGGTCTGTCCCAGGCACCTGCAAGGGCGCCCGGCACACAGCAGGTGCTCGCGACACTGCACAAGCGGGAGCTGAGCGGGTGGGCCCTGGGCTCAGGGGAGGGTGCTGGCCGCGCTGCCCCTCGCAGGCCCCCAGAACCGCGGCCCGTCTTACGCGGAGTCCGAGGAGACCAGCAGGTGCCCCTGGCGGCCCTCGCTGTTGCGCAGCATCGTCACACGGAAGGGGTGCGGCACGCAGGAGCTGCGGTTGCTGCCGCCCGACGGGGGGAGCTCCGTGGGCTCCACCTTCCGGACCCGGATGTGCTCTGTCTGGGCGTGGTCCTGGACCACGTAGCTGTCCTCGCTGCAGGGGCACGCGTGGGTGGGCAGAGGCTCGGAGGCACCCACCCGGCGCCCTCTGTGGCTGCTGGGGTCACTCAGACAACCCGCGGGCTTTGGTCACCCACGTGGCCAGCACAGGGTGGCCATGTGTCCTGGGCAGGGGGACACAGCTGCTGCCAGGGACAGCCAAGGGACAGGGGCTCTGCTGGGTGGCCCCCACCCAGACATCAGAGGGGCTGAGCACTGACTCTCCCTCATGGCCCTGAGCCCACCTGCCCCTCCCGAGGCCAGTGGCGGCTCCCGCGAGCTGAGGACTGCCCCTACCTCTTCTTCTTGGTGACAACCAGGACGTCATTGAACAGGAACAGGTAGCAGGTGGGCCGGCCGGCGATTTTCCGGAAGAGTCCTGTGTCTTCCACCAGGGCGAGCTCCCCACGCTTCAGCAGCCACCGGGAGGCAGAGATGAGGGGGAGCGACTGGGGGGAAGATGGAGAGGTGAGCAGTAACCTGGGGGTCAGGGAGGGATGGGTGGGGGGCACAGAGTTGGAGAGAAGAGCATACCCCCAGGGGGAATTGAGGGAGAGATGGGGAGACCAGAAAAGTGAGCAGGGCCCCTGGGGAGGGAATGGACAGGACCTGGGGGGACAGAGGTGGAGAAGGGACCAGGTCTCCTCTGCGGAAACCTCAAGGACACAAGGTCCAGCAGGACATGTCTGAGGACAACCGGGCACCTGGCTGCCAGCCCATGGCTTGGAAAGAGGCAGGATGACAAAGGGCCACTCAGTGGCCCCCACCACCACGTCCCTCATCGGGCCCTGCCCTGCCCCATGACTGGCCCAATCCTGCCAGCGGCAATCAGATGAGCATTGAGTTTCTTGAGCACATTCCATGCCGCAAGGGGACACCATGGCCAGGCTGGGGAAGTCCCCAGGGCCACACCAGCCCTGCCCCTCCCCAGGACGGGAGCATGATTCTGCGTGAGCATGCTGACCACAGTCCCTTTGAGCTCTGACTGACCTCCAGGGCTCAGCAGCCTTTCCTGACCCCAGATTTGCAAACAAAGCTCACTCCTCTCACGAGAAGGGAGAGAAGGCCGGGCAGATGAAGGGGTGGAGGGCGAGGGGGTATACCGGGCATGGCGAGGGCACAGCGAACAGCAACCCCATCTGCCTGCCTAGCACCTTCCATGGGCTCCACCCCCTGCCCCCTCCTGCCAGCAGGCCCGGACCTTTCGCTGCCTGGTAAGCCTGCCCCATCCACAAATCCCGTCCTCAAGGCAGCATGGCTGGAGCCTGCCCTGGCCGGCCGGGCCGAGCAGGGGCCCAGGTTGCTGAGCAGAAGACCAAGCACAGGCTTCAGGCTCAGCCAGTGGCAGCAGGGCTGTCACCACCCCGGCTGCCTCCTCCAGGGAGCCCACCTTGATGCACCCACAGGTGCCGCCTCCTGATGGGCTCTCCTGAGCCCTGCTCTCCGCTGCTCCCTGGCCCTGACCCAGGGTGGCCTGTATCCTACCATCCCAACCCGGACCTGCTGCCCGGCCCCCACGGCTGGCCCACTCGGGCCCAGGGCCTGCCCTCTGCCCTGCAGCCAAGGGGGACAGAGACCATCTACGGCATCCCAGGCCCGGGCAGCGGTGCTGGCAGCTGAGCCTGTGCCCCTGGGGACCCCCAGACGGGGAGGTGAGGTCTGGAGAGGCAAAGGGGGCAGGGCAGCCTGAGGAGGCGCCCCAGGCAGGGCGGGCACCCCATAGGCCTTGGGAGAGTGATCTCTGACCTTAGGTCAGGGTGTGGGTGGGTGTGGGCACCACAGGGCCGCTCACCTTGACCTTGCCAAAGTCCAGCTGCGTGTGCAGTGTGTACAGCTGCTCCGTGCGTGCCATCTTGTGGGCTCCCTCATTGCACTGCTTCACCAGCTGTGGGCACACGCGTGTGAGCAGAGCCTGCCTTGTACTGGCTCCCCTCGCTCAGGGCCTCAGTTTCCCCATCCATACCATGACCAGTGTGGGTGGAGGGTTGGAGAAGCCTGCCCACCCGGCCTCAAGTCTGCGCCCCAGGGTGGTGGGCCGAGGGCCAGGGCTCAGGCTGAGTCGGTTGTGGCCTCCCCACCAGCCCCTCACCTTGCTGATGGCCTTCAGGGCGCAGCTGGCGGCCCTGTACCTCTCAGGGTGGCCCTGGGTCTTGAGGCACAGCGTCTGGAGGGAAGGCACCCAGACACAAGTTCCCTGCCGCCCTCGGCTCCCCCAGGCTCGGGGGGCCCCTGATCAACGCCAGAGCACTTTCAGGATGGACCCCCCACTGGAGGGGCTGCAGGAGGTCAAGGGGTAGCTCCCAGAGCTCCTGCCAGGCTCACGGGGCCCCTGGGGCTCTGGCTGGGTCAGGGGCAGGGGGTCCCCAGAGCTTGCACCCTGTGCCCCAGACACCACCCTCCTGTCCCTGGCCATTTCTGCCCGGCCTGGGGAGTGGCTTGGGGGCCCCATGCAGCCCCCACCGTCACACGCTCCCTGGTCCCGAGGGCGCTCTCACCCTCACATGCCCCCTGCCCCCCGCCATCCAATCCCCCAAGCTTCCTATTGCCCACTTCCTGGGACTGTGCTGGGTGGCCTGGGGAGGACCCGGCACCAAGGGCGAGCCCTGGGATGGGACAGTGCCCAGCAGAGAGTGCTCCGCTTGCTGGGTACCGTGACGACCAAGTTAGGGTGACGCCGAGTCATCTCATAACCTTCACCCTCATCGTCAGAGCAACAAGGACGGGCAGGTCCCGAGAGGGCAGCTCCCGGCCTGCGGGGGTCTGGCCGGGGGTCCCCAGCAGGCCTGGCCGTGCACTCACGTCCACCAGCAGGGGCAGCCGCGTCACCCTCTGCATGGGCAGAATCAGGAAGGACAGCAGGGGCAGGCCGCCGCACGCGGGCCGCTTCTCGATCTCCCTCAGGGCCTCGCGGAAGGCGCTGCTGCTGCTCCTGTGGGAGACGGACGGACGGACATCAGGCAGGGCCCACGGAAGCGGGGCTGCGGCTCACGGCGCTGACCCCCTGCTCCCGGCGGCCCCTCACGTCAGCCGCTGCAGGGTGCGCTGCTGGTACACCTCGTTGGAGCAGTACACGACGTAGGGCTGGAAGTGGCCCTCGGCGTGGGCTGCCAGGATGTCGCTGATGTCCTCCACGCACACCTGCTCCTTGGACCGCTGCTCCAGCGCCTCAAAGAACCTGCGGAAGGCGGCGGGTGAGGCCATGGCCCGTCCCCGCCACGCCCACTCGCACACTCGGGGTGCTGGCAGCTGCTGAGCTGGGTTCCCCAGGACGACGGGGCCCCAGGGAAGCCCCGAGATCAACCAGGACTTATCCCCACAACAACAGGAGTAACAGGTATACGGCTCTTCGGAAAGAGGACCTCCGCAGGTGTGCTAAGACGAGGCCACGCTGGGCAGGGGGTCCCAACTCCACAGGACTGGTGTCCCTGTAAGGACAGGTGAAGACGGACAGACAGACACATGGAGGAGAGAGGCTGCGCAAGGCTGGAGGAGGCACGGCCAGCCCAGGGACACCATGGTCTGCTGGGAGCCCCCAGAAGCCGGGAGGGGCAGAAAGCCCCCCCATGGGGTTCGGAGCGAGTGGCCCTGCCCATGCTGTGACTTCGGGAGAGAACAAACGTCCCTTGTTCTCGGCCACACAGCCTGGGGTGCTGGGTTACAGCTGCCCCAGGACAGCAAGACGATGCAGGCCAGAGCCGAGAGCCTGTCTCACGGGAGCTGGCTTCCATCTTGGGGGGCAGATGGGGACCCTCGGATGGGGCATCTCGACTGGAAGCTCCACCTCAGACTTGCTTTCCTGGGATGTGGGTCAGAACCAGGGGCCCCCACACCCCCCCATCCAGCCTAAGGCCCCGAAGACACGCACTGCCCAGGATCTTGCTGAAGGGGAAACTGAGGCTCAGGGAGGGGTCATGGCAGGGACCTGGCCTGACCAGTCAGTGCCCCAGATAGACAACCTGTGGGTTCTGAGAGTAGGAAGAGCTGGTGATGAGCTGCTGGCCCAGAGCAGAGCAGACTTGTGGGGATGGGGTCCTGGGACAGTGGGAGCTCACGGGGACAGCCCAGAGCCGTGGCCTAGGACAGCAGTGGCCAGCGTGAGGCTGCTGAGGTCCGAGAGGCCAGGCGGGGCCATGGAGGGCACACAGAAAAGGGTCAGGGCTGGACAGGAGGGCGGGGGTGAGCTTCCATGGCCGGCTGTGGAGTTGAAGAAAGCCCGTATCTCTAGGGACAGGAACCCCCACTACCCATGTTCCAGAAGTTTCCACAGGGAGGGCCCCACAAGAAGCAGCTTCCCGGGTGAAACCACAGCCAGCGGCCACTATGTCCTCCCTACTGCCGTGAGCCAGGCACGAGGGGTGCTATTTCCAGCCCATCCAGGCGCCCAGGAGGCCGAGGCTCAGGGCGGATGATGTTGGGGGGCTCTGGGGGGCTCCGGGTGCTGGGCCAAGTAGGGCCGAGCCCTCACACCCCCACTGCAGGGGCCCGCCCCCCGCCCTCCCCTCATCCTCCCCCCAGGCCTGCAAGCAGAACCGGCTCCTGGGGCAGAAACCGGACACCAGACACCGCCCGGCAGAACACGACCCAGAGCTGCAACCGGAGGCCAAGTTCCCCGTGGCCTGCCCTGCCCTCGGCAAGGCCTCAGCACCCTGAACCCCCAGACAGCTGTGGGGGAGCACACCCCCAGAGGCAGGCTGTGCCTTTGGGGTGTGTCACTGTGAAAGGCCAGGGAGGGGACCCTGGGCAAGGTGCCTGACCCTCAGGGCTCCCCCCCGGCAGCCGCCCCGAACTCCCAGCCTCGGGGGGCCTGAGACGCCACCTGAGCATGCTCAGGGCGAGGCCGGAGAGGGGGGCCTGGCGGGGCGTGGGTGCGGGGTGCGGGGCACAGCCTCACCGCTGGCTCGCCCCCAGCACATCCAGGATGTTGGAGAAGAGGTGGTGGTGCTCAGTCTGCGTCATGGTGGCCCGTAGCTCCTGAGACCGCAGGAACTCGGCCTCCAGGACGCTCAGGCTGTGCAGGTAGGAGAACTCTGAGGTCAGGATCTCGAAGATGGCCTGGGGGCCGAGAAGGGTGCAGGCAGCCAGGGGGCTCGCCGGGCCCGGGACCCTGGAGGGGCCACCCATGCTAGCTGTGGACGCTGGGCAAGGACACACATCCCGTCCCAGAAGGGTAACGCGGCCCACCCGGGGGCTGCTGGGAGGAGGCAGGCACGAGGCGAAGCCGGCACAGGGCCAACCCCACGACCGTCAGCCGCCATCACTGGCCTGGTGGGGGTCAGCCAATGAGTGGTGATGTCCCACCGGCCAGCATCTCTGCTGTCCCCCAGCTCACAGTGTGCCCCACTGCCGCCCAGGGCAGGGCCCCTCACCTCCTGCCTCTTGCGCTCCTCTGCGGGCAGCTGCTCCAGCAGGCCGGACTCCACCACCTGCGGACGGCACGTCCCGGAGGCTGCAGCCCACCTGCGGCCCCTTCCACCCGCCCCCAGACCCACGGGGAGGAGAGAGAGGCCGGAGCAGCCCACAGCCCATCCAGCCCCTCCCAGCTCGGGCCCTGTCCCCACGTCCCTCTTCTCCCAGCTGCTGGCCTTGAAGGGCCTCAGGGCACCTGGACAGAAAGGCAGGGCCCTGGGCCCACAGGTCTGCCCCGGGGAATGGAGAGATGCAGGGGCCACCAGGGAGCATGAGGGGCAGTGTGGAGAGCTGGGCTGGAGCCAGGCCCCACTCCCTGAGAAGGTACATGGGACACGGCCCCCAGCTCCAGACCCTCGGGCCCACACGGACAGCTGCCTCTCTGGAGTGTGCTTCCTCGGGCCGAGCCCCGTTGGAATAGGCCGGCTGCCCCCCTCTGGGGGGACCTGGGCCACCTCCTCACCCGGCTGGGGAGCAGGGCCTGGCCGGGGACCCAGCGCCTCAGGCCTCGTCCTCCAGCTGAAGTACCCTGAGCAGGAGGGGGCAGGGGACAGAAGTCCCCACAGCTCTTCCAGGCAGCAGATTCATGGAAACCCCCCAGACCTGGGGAAGAAAGCACCCCACCCACTCCTGGCTCGGAGCTGCCATTCACGGGTGGAAACAAACGTGCTTTTCCGGCCTCTCCATTGGGTGGGCTGTCAGAGCCCCCACCCCTCCCTGGCAGAACCCGGGGAACGTGGAGCAGGGGAGGCGGGCACAGAGCGGGGGAAATGAGCACAGAGGGGGCAGGTGGGCACAGAGCGGGGGAGACAGGCACAAAACAGGCCCCTCTTGCCCCCAGGGTGGCCAAGAAGGAGCCCCATTTACACAGCAGACCCCATGAGCTGACCACCCAGGACACAGCCCCAGCGCTGCCCCCTGCCCACTCCCTGGGGAACGACCCTTTCCCTCTGCCCTCCAGGGACAGCAGGGTCACAAGTCTGGCCTGAGCCTCCTGGGGTGGAACAGCTGCCCCCCACCTGGCCTTTTCCTGTGACCCCAGCCTCTGACCGAGCCCCTCCTCCGAGGCCTGCAGGGCAGGAGGGGCACCCCATTTTCAGAGGCGCAGAGTGACGGGACGTGGCTCGGCTGTTCGCTGCTCAGGTGGGAGACCTGGCCTGGCCCCTCCCCGTGCTGCCTCCTCTCCAGGCAGAGCCCCCCGACCTTTCCTGTGTGCAGGTGGCCCCCACGCCCACAGCCCCTTAGGCCGCGCTGGCCAGGAGAGCAGAAGCCAGGGCCCACCCCTGGGCACCCTCAGACCCTCGCCCAGACCCCTGACTGCTCCCCGCCCCGTGAACAGCCCTAAGGCAGCACCCAGGGCACGAGGGAGGGGAGGCCCCGGTGTCAGCTGGGCACGGCCGAGAGGCTCCCACCTTCACTGGGCAGACCCGGCCAGGCTGCATGGAGCTGACGCCCACCGGCCTGGGGGCTGAGGGGTGCCCCCACCCGGCCTACCTCGGGGAGCTGGCTCCAGGTGACCTGGGCGGGCCGGTAGCTCTTGACCACGATGGCGTCCGCCGGCCGGGGTCCCCGGGGGTCTTCGAGCACTTCGTCATCAGACTCGTGGCTGGTGTTAAGGCCCCGCTCGCGGATCTCCTGGTACAGCTGGGGGTCTGCAGGGGGCGAGCAGCAACCCCAGGCCAGGGGGCTCAGAGCCCAAGACCCCGAGGGGCCCCCCGAGCAGGCTGCCCTTGGCTGTGGGTTCCCACAGGTGGGGGTGGCTCAGTATGGGAGATGGCACCTCCAGAGCAGGCATTGGGCAACTGGTCACAGCCCTGAGGGGCCAGCCTGACGGGGAGCCTTGGGGGGTCCCCGTGAGCCCCTCCATCATGAAGCCGCGTTTCCCTCCTCTGGCAGGGGTGGGCTCATGCCCTGGGGCACCTCCGAGCCTTCCGGCAGCCGCTCCGCCCCTCCCCACCACCCAGACCTCACGCAGACTCGGGCCTCTCTGCTGTTCTCCTGGGGGTCGTTGTTCCCCAAGACCTGCCAGGAGGGGCCCCGGGGGCTGACGCCTCCTGTCCCCAGGCCACAACCTGCCCACAGAGGATCCTGGTACAGCCCGGCCTTTCCCAGGGAGATCTGTCCCCTCCTTGGAACCTCGGGGCCTCTGGGCCTCCCCACCTCCCGCCCCATGGACACCCCATCTCTACCTCCCATGGGGTCCTGCCAGCACCCCACCCCTCTGCAGGTTAAAACATGCCCAGCCCGTTCCCTCCTCGTCCTTGGCCCCCAGCCCCAGTCCCCCAGCCTCGAGAACAGCAGGCAAGGCACGTGGCCTGGGAGGGGTGACTTCTCCCAACTGGGCTCTAGGGGCACATGCTGGGGGCCAGCAGACGTCTCCCTGAGGAAAGCGGGGGCTGGTCTGCCCTTGCCCCTGGGACCAGACAGAGGGGAGTCCCCAGGGGGCTTCCGAGGCTCTCCAGGCCGTTAGAGCCACCCTGTCAGGGCGACCCTGTCCCCAGGTGGCCCGGCCAGGCCCCTCCCGCAGCCACTCACCGTCCTTGAAAGAGCCCTTGTGCACACGCTTCCGCCCCAGCGTCTTCTGCACAAACAAGACACAGAAACACTCCCAGTCAGTGGGGTTTAATCTACACTCCCCTTCTCCGGGGTCCCCAAGGTCAGGGGGCTTGGTGGGAACAGCGGGCAGACACAAGCATGAGCTCCACGAGGGGCTCAGGGCTGGGATATGGGCTCAGAGCCGGCAGGAGCAGGTGCCTGGGCAGGGGCCAGTCCAGGAGGGCTGCCTGGAGGAGGGGGCAGGTTGGCTTCGATGAGGGGGCATGCTCAGGAGAGCGGGGTGTGGGGCCTGGGAGCTCCGACTGGCCTGGAGGAGAGCCCCAGGCAGGAAGGTGTGGCCGGGAGACGGATGGGAGCCAGGGCAGGAGGGGCCCCCAAGGAGGCTTGGGACCCCAGGGGGAGGGCGCTGGATACTTTCCAGCACCGGTCTCAGCTACTGCTGGACGAAGAACAGGATGGCGGGGGCGAGCGTGGGGTGAGTGTGGGGCGTGTAGGCTCTTGGGGGGGACCCCCACCCAGCCCCTTCCCCCCAGCCCCACTGGCCCGCCCTCCTGGCTGAGCTGTTTTCCCCGACCTCCCAGGTGTGCTGTTCCGAGAAAAGCCGGGGCTGGTTTGTGGGGACGAGTTGGGGCCTGAAAACTCCCCTGCTGGTCCGGGACGTGTGGCACTCCCAGCCGCACCTGGTCCCAGCCCACGGCCTGCACCCCGAGGGCCCCCCCAGCACCCCCCACAGCTCCTGGGTGCCCCGCCCCTCCCCTGCTTCCTTCTCCACCAGGCCACGCCCCTCCCCTTTGAGCCCCTGCTGTCACCCCAAGGCCCCTGGGGTGATCCCCAAGCTGCTGAGGCCCGGCCCTCGGCAGCCCCCCGCTGTCCTGCCATGCCTCCCCCCCCCCCCGCAGCGGCCTGTGCTGGGACCATGTGTTCTGGGGCCATCCTGCCACCTGGCACTTCTCAGGTGCTCAGGAAGTGTTTCCTGAGAGCTCGGCTCTGCAGTGAGAGTGTGCAGGGACCCCGCAGGCCACCCTGGGAAGGGGGCATGGAGTGTGGGGCCGCCTCCCCTGGGGCACGGAGACCCCCAGCAGGGCTCCTAGCGCGGTATCTGGGACCTGGGCACCTCCTTAGGCACGGACCCTCCCTGCTGGGCACCGTCCTCCTGAGGGTCTGCCTTGCAGAGGCCACGGCTGCAGCCACCAGTCAGGGCCATGCCCGTGGCCAGAGGTGGCAGCGGACGGCAGTGCCAAGGCCCAAGCGGGACGCCCCGTGCGCAGCCCTCACACCCACGGCTGTGTTCCTTCTCTCGAAGACACCGAGTAGAACAGCTGCAATTGCCACACCAGGGCTTAGAACGGCTCGGGAGCTTGCCCCAGCCCACGGGGCAGCAAAGCTGCCTGGGCCCTTTACGAGGGACAAGACTGAGCAGGAACCTGATGCAAGAAGAGCCCACAGGCCAGGCATGCTCCTGTTCCCTGAGGCTGTCGGGGACTCCCCCAGTGAGCCCCAGCTGCTGCCTCCCGCACCCCCTCCCTGCCGGCCAGACCGGGGCAGAGGAGGCCTTCCGAGCACGTCCTTTTGACTCAGTGGCTGCTGGCAAAGGCCAGGTCCCACCGCCAGGCACAGGGGTTCAGCCACTCAGGGGCAGCAGACATCTGTGGCCCGGGCTGGAGACACTTCCAAGCCGCCCCAGGCCAAGGGGTGCTGCCACTGAGGCCGTGTGCACCCCGACCGCAGGCAGAGGTGTGCGTGTAGAGTGAGCGTGGCTGTGCCGCCGCCCACTGCCTGACCCCAACGGCCATCTCCGGGCAACTCAAGTCTGGCCCACTGCGGCCGCCAGTCCGTCCATGACCTATCAGGCCATGGGCCAGCTCCCCCCCGGGGCCAGCATCAGGGGCCCAGGGGGGTTTCCCTGACCTCTGTGAGCCTTGGCTGCCCCGTCTAAGACACAGGGACACTCGCACTCAGCACTCAGCCTGGCCCTCGGGGGACACGAACCAACCACATCAAGCATTTGTGCTGGACCGAGTCTGTTATGCCCCCCAGAAAAGCCAGGTTCCTTCAAGCCAATCTTGTGGGGACAGACCGGTTGTGGGTGGGACTTTTTGATTAGGTCATTTCCAAGGAGATGTGACCCACCTAATTGGGGTGAGACCTTTTGATTAGATTATTTCCATGAAGGTGACCTGCCCATTCAAGGTGGATCTTGATTGTTTTAAGAGACAGAGAGCTCAGAGCTGACACAGACCCAGAAACTTAGAAATGCAGACAGAAGGATGTTTGGAGATGCTGAGCTAAGAGATGAAGCCCAGAGTTTGCCCCGTAGAAGCTAAGAGAGGACTCTCAGATGCTTAGAGAGAAATGCCCTGGAGGAACAAGCAGGGATGGACAGGAGCTGAGAGAGAGAAGCTAAGAGAGACAGAAGCCCAGAGACATTTTGGAGAAAGGCACTTTGAAACCAGATCGCAGGAGCAAAGGACCAGCAGATGCCAGCCACGTGCCTTCTCAGCAGACAGAGGTGTTCCGGACACCATTGGCCTTTCTTCTGGTATCTATCTTCAGGTAGGAAGGTATCTACCTCTTGATGCCTTAATTTGGCCTACCTCATGGCCTTAAGACTGTGTTTATGAACTAATAAACCCCCATGTAAACACCAATCCATTCCCGGCAGCTTTAGCAAACCAGAACCAGCCTACATACAGCAGGCACTCACTAAACAGCAGCTGCCACAATGAAGACAGCAATGGCGAACAGCTGGGCCCCCCTGGCTACAAGTCCCCCCAGGCCCCTACCTTGGTTTTGGCTGGACCCCGCACGGCTGGCTGCCCGGGCTCCTCAGCCAGCGCCTGCAGCTTGGGGCTGAGCTGGGCTGCGCTGCCCCCGCCGTCCACAGAGCCCGGGCCCCTCATGGCCGCCCGGTAGGACTGGTTCCGCAGGTTCCGCCGCAGCAGCCCCCCGGAGCCCACGTCCACGTCCATGTCGTCCAGAGAGAAGCTGGGGGCTGGGCGGAGCTGGGGGTCCCGCCGGGCAGCCTCCTTGCTGAGTACAGCCGCCGCGAAGCTCTGGTGGCGAGCGGGCACCTTCGCCCTGCTGACCATGGCCAGGTTCCGGGGGATCAGCTGCTGCGTGCCCAGCTTGCGGGCGGCTGCGCTCTGCGTGCTCAGGACAACGGGCGGTGGCTCCTGGCCCTCCGAGGCTGGCGCAGCCTCGGGCGGGGAGGCAGCATTGGCCCTGGCCCGCAGGGAGCCCCGAACCATCGGCAGCCTGGATGAAGGGTTCCCATCTGCGTCAAGCTGCAGCTCCGCGTGAAAGCGGTATTCCAGAAACTTCTCATCCAAGGAGCTATCTGAGTGCCGCTGGGACATCCTGGGCAGCACAGGGCCCTGGGGGAGGGAGAGGGCAGGGTGAGGGTGGTACAGGGGACATCTCTCCCTCATCCCCCATCCGATGGCCCCTGCTGCCCTCCCATACACCTGGTTCTGCCCACAGCTTCTCCGCACCCTCCCTGACCACAGGCTGTCATGGCGGCCCGGGAAGTGTGGCCATTGGCATGAGCCACAGTCACCAGCCACCTCCCCGTGGTGGCACTAGGGAGCAGCGCAGCCACCGAGGGGTAAGAGACGGCTGCAGGCGTCTCCCACCCACCCTGCGGAGGGCTTGTCTGAGGACGGTGCTGGGGACAGTCTGCAGTTGTCTGAGCTCCAGGGCAGGTGGGCAGGCCACCACCGAGGACCAAGCCCTGAGCTGGGCTGGGGGTAGAATAGCAGGAAGGGGTGGGTGGTGGGTCTGGGGTGCAGGCACAGCCCCTCCCCAGCCCCTGGGAGGCACCCAAGGCCCAGCTCTTCTTTTGCAAACGAAGAATGGAGGCACAGGGTGGTCCTGGAACCTGCCCACGGACATGTGCAGGACGCGACCCCAGGCCTGCTTGTTCCAGCGCTTTCTCTCAGCCACCCCAGGGCCGGCTTTCTACATCTTGCTCTTGTTTCCCCACTTTTCTGGGCTCAGAATGTGCCTAATGATCCTTGTCTCAAGAAACTCGCTGGACACCCGTCCAAGAGTCAGCGGCGAAGCCTTGCCCTGTATACCTCTGGCCGCAGCGCGGGACAGAATTGTCTGCAGAGCTCGGGCCCAAGCCCACATGCCCGGCACGTACCGCCTGGCCTGGGCAGTGGCTGCTCCGTGGAGAGCACGTTCCCCAGCCCGTCCCTCCTGGGCTGGTGTCCCCACCCTCACCCATCCTCACCCCAGCTCCTCTCCACCCACTCAGC
Source organism: Bradypus variegatus (assembly GCA_004027775.1). NCBI lineage: Eukaryota > Metazoa > Chordata > Mammalia > Pilosa > Bradypodidae > Bradypus > Bradypus variegatus. Next base: position 37,139 of record PVKY010000195.1, read on the forward strand.
CAGTCCACACTCCGGGGGGCTGTGAGGGGTTCTCTGCTCAGGCACTGCTGTAACACTGCCAGCCAATGGGCCCCGTCCTCCTCCAGCCCCAGGAGGGCATCTCCTGAAACTCTGGGCAGGGTGTGGTCCCAGGCCTGGCTCTGGCCAAGGCGGGGTGTGATGTGATCCCCAGCTGCAGGGACCAGGGCTGTGCATGTCGCCATGGAAACATGCAGAGCCCCCAACTGACATGCGAGGAAGGAGTGGGAGATCAAGTCTCGTTGGCAGCACTTTACGGGGCTCTTTCTTCCTGTAGCACGCGCTGTCTCGTGCTGACTGAAAGCACGCCCTCGGGCCGCAGCGCAGCCAGGTCCAACGGGGCCATTCACGGGCCCTTGCCCTCCCCAGGGCAGCTGGGGCCTGTTACGGGCCTCGTGGGCACCAGCCTCTGGCATCGAGGACTCCCTGGAACCCGGGGTTCACCACTAGCTGTCTGGGAACCCCCCACGCAGGCCTGTCCCAAGGACACCTCACACACTCACTACCAGCTTTGGGTCTGGGGGCTCCTGCGGGACGTCCCGAGCTCCAGCCACACGGCTGACCCAAATCACGGTGCTGAGGGAGGACGGGTGGGCACCCAGGAAACCTGGCCCTCCGTCCCTGCTCAGGACATCATCCCCACGCAGGCGCTGGGCCTCCCGAGCCCCCATGCAGGGAGGACCGCCCATGCATTCCACAGGACATTCCAAGCCCCATGGCGGAGTGACCGCGCAGAGCCTCCCCCAGAAGCTGGAGGCCGCAGGGAGGGCGAGAGTCCGGCTGGCTGCACCCCGCAGGGGCCTTTGCCCAGAAAAGGCATCGATGCCAACTTGTCTGCATGGTGTGCGGGTCTGGGGAGACGCAGGATGATTTGAGACTTCGGTTTGTGCCCGCTGCAAGCCAAAGGCACCCAGGCAGGTGGCGAGAGAGGCTGCCTCTGGGCGCAGCCCCAGTCCAAATGGCCCTGCTAACCTCGGTGGCATTTTCCACTGCCATAAAGAGCAGGTGGCACATTTCCCCCAGATGTGTGCCCAGGTCCGGGCCCCACCACCGTGCACATCGCCCGCCACCCCTCCCCCTCTGTCCCACTGCCATCCCCGGGCCTCCCTGCCCCTGTCCGGGCCCCAGGCCATCCCTGCCCAGCTCTGACTCTTCCTGCCCCCTCCCCTGAGCCAGTGCCCAGTCTCCAGGCTGGCGGCAGCCTCTCCCCCGGGAGGGCAAAGTCTGCTCTGGGGTCAGAAGGCGTCCAGGTGGGAACCTGTTGGACGAGTGAGTGTGGGTGTGACTTCCGTCCCCAGCCAGGTAGCCGCACCCACGGGCCTGGGAGCCGCCAACCCGGGACCCAGGACCTAAGGAAGGGAGGGCAGCTGCCCCCCCCCCGCACTGCACAACTCTAGGCCCCTTTGCCCTGGGCAGGGGCCAAAAAGGGGTGAGGGCTCCTGCTGTTCTCTTCACCTCCTAATTTTTCACATATCAGAGAACCAAGCGGACAGTTTAAGTCAAACAGTATCGCCAAAAGGTTTATGGTGACGGGCCTTCTCCACGCTGCCCTGTCCCCAGAGGCCCCCACACTGGGCTCCTCAGCTTCCCCTCCCAGTTTCTAAATAATGGACGCCCCACCCGACCTGCCCAAGCCCCCAGCCCCTCCGCATCCCCAGCGCAGCGAGATCGCGGGGGGGGCGGTGTCAGTGTGGCCACGCTAAGCCACGCCTCCTGCTTGTTAATAATTTCCTCTCATTTCACGGCTCTGGTTTCTCCTGTTAATTTTTCCCCAAGGGTTCCAACATCCCTGCCACAGGCTTCTTGATAATATTTTCCACACATTCAACGCATCAGCTCCATGTTTTCCCAGAGACCCCGCGCCCTCCCTCCCACCCGGGCTGGACCGGAAACTGCCCATCTCCGGGTCTGGGGGCTCTGCCCCTGATCCGAGCGGCTTCTCTTTCTTGCCCGCCCTCCTCACACACCGAAGCACATCCGGAGCCCTCCTGAGGGAGCGGCAGGAGCTGGGTTTGGACCTATTATCTGAAAATGCCTTTTTTCTACCATCCTCTGACAGCATGCCTGGATTTCGACTTCCTGTTGGAAACTATTTTCCTTCAGGATGGTGACGGCACAGATCCCTTGTCCCCCGGCTCCCCAAGTTGCTGCTGAGAAACCATGATGCTGTTCCAATCTCTTCCCCTTGGATAACAACCTGGGGTCCCCCGGGCTCCCCACCCCCACTCAACCTGCTGGAGGTCTGGGGCTCTCCTCTCTAGCCTAGGGGCTCCAACAGCTCACTCAATGTGCTTCCGGAAGGGTCCACATTCATTCAGTGAGCCCTCGATGGACCCTTAGATCTGGCTTCAGGCATCTTCCAGGTCCGTAAGATTTTATTTGTTTTTTGATAATTTCTTCTACTCTGTTTTCTTTGCTCTCTCTTTCCAGACCACCCATTGAGTATGGAAACTTCTGGAATTATCTCCTAATTTCTTATCTTTTTTCCTCCTAGTTTTTCACCTCTTTGTCCTCCTTTGTGGGGAATTTCCTCGACTTCTTCTTCCAACTTTTCCACCAGTTTAGTCATTTTCTTGATTATGCAATGAATGGAATCCCTCTTGCTTGCACATTACTCTTTATTTGTAGCATCCTGTTCTTGTTTCACAGAGGCACCATCTTCTTGAATGCAGAGGATGACGGCTGTACATACTGCTCGCCAGCTGTCTCTGACTCCGCCATGTCCATGTCCTCTTCTGTCCCAGCCTCTGCTGACCGGTGTCTTGGGTCTGAGACGTCACACAAACACCCAGGGGCCTTGTCATCTGCGTCTGTTTAGGAGGGAGGCTATGCTGGTGGGGGGCTGGTGTGCCTGGGACACACGTGCACACGCACGAGCACATGCTTCTTCCTTGGTGGGCTGTCTCTGGGACCCTCCCCACCATGTCTGCACCCGGCGGCCTGTCTTCTGGGCAATGGGTTCTTCCGCTCAAGTCTCTCTCGGGTCCTTCCCTGCAGTGCCCGCATGTGCCTGGTGCCAAGGTCCTGGGAAGTGTGGTTCCCGGGAAGGCCCTCCAAAGGCACACACAACAGCTATGCTGCACGCTGTGTCTCGCCCACAAGTCTGGGGGTCCTTGGGGACAGGGACACTTTTCTGTTCATGTCCCACAAATGGTTGGGCTCAAATACCAAACTGCCAGGTAGCACCTCTGATTCTGGCTCTGTTTTTGCTTGGCTCCCCGCACCCAACCCCACCTTCTGAAGAGGGCCTGGTTTTCCGGGCCGGGGCCTAACCTACGTGGGCACTTTGCTTACAGTGAGCAGAAATGGGCCCAGGAAGGGGCTTGCAGACCTTTCTGAGCCACCTTGCGAGTGACTTTTGGGTGACTTCCTGCTACTGCTGCTCAGGGTGGGGTGGTGGAAGCCCCCCAAGTCGTGAGCCCCTGGAACCCATAGCACTCACCTTTTTCTTTCCCAGTAGACACTGGCCCCCTGGTGCCCCACATACAGGTGTGGGGGGGGAGGGGCACACAGGACCTGGCGGCAGGAGCAGGTAGAGCCAGGTGAGGTCTGGAGACATCTTAGGGGATCTGAGCTGGGAGGCGGGGCCCTGGCTCTGTCCTCTCTGGGCCCCTTCTGCAGCCGCGTCCTCACCCCTCATCCTCTCCAATGCCTCCGGTGGGACCCCTGGCGCCCTCCACACCCCGGCAGAGGCCCAGTTCTCCTGACCTGGACCTGGTCGGGTCACAACCAATACCCATGGCCCCCAAGACCTGGAGCGGCCACACCACACACCCTGGCCACCAGCTGAGGTGGCCCCACCCTTGAAGCACTGTGGAGGGGCTGTGCTCCTGGATGCTGCGTACAGGAGGCTCCCACAACCAAGAATTTTCCGCCCTCGGCCTTCAATCCCCATCTGAGTGGAAGCTCCTGCACCAGTGGGCAGTGGTGATTGTCAGATAAGAAGCGACCCTCTGGCTCGGCGGGGCAGCCAGCACCCGCCCCACGCAGCCCCCAGCCTCTCCCTGGCTCCTGCCTCTGGATCCCCACATCCCAGGAACCGGACCCCCCACTCTGGGCTGGACCCCAAACACCCAGGAGCCAGCAGCACACACAGCGCCTCCCCAGGAAGCACCACGGGAGATCAGAGCTCCGACTCTCACAGGTAGCCCGGACAGGTGTGCTTCCTTCCCTGCGGCCCCTGCTCAGCTGCTGTGGGTGCACACGGGTGTTGTCCTCCAAGTGCTTCCCACCTACCACCCCCATGGTCCCTCACAAAGCTTCCGGAAGGCGGAGGCTGTTTTCCCTTGCTGACCAGGGAGGAGACCAGGTGTGGACACACTGTGACCACCTGGTGTTGGCGAGTGGTCCCTGAGGAGTGGGCGAGGGCCAGACCCACCCGGCCTGGATCTCTGCCCACAAGTGAGGTACGGGGGCTCATGGGGGCTCCAGGCAGTCAACAGGGAGAAAGCCACTGTCACAAATGCATGGCCAGCTGAGCATGGGGACACAGGGGCCAAGGCCCATCGGGAAATCGAAACTAAAAGTCCAGGACCCAGATGCTCGGAGGAGAGGTGTCCCTGACACAGCCACAAACACCATCTCACGCCCTCGGGGGCAGCACACCACGGCGTGGCCTCGCGTGGGCTGCTTTTCACACCCCTTTGCCCCTCTGAGCCTCAGTTTCCTCACGGAGACCAAGAGTGGAACCAGAGCCCACGGGTAGCCTCCCCTCTCAGGCTTCTGGGCAGAAGGACAGGAGGGAGAGCCCCCTGACGAGCTCGCCCCGTCCATTCTCCAGGAAGCTGTCCGAGATGCCCAGCTCCCACTGCTTCTTCCCACCAGGATGCGGGGAGGCTCCTGCCCACCCACAGCTCTGTCCCCGGCAGTCCAGGGACGTGACTCTCACAGACATGGGCATCGCCAGGGCAGAGACCGTGTCCGCATGTTTGCCCCAGAAGCACGCAGCCACTGACGTGACAACCCCAAAGTGGGCTCCCCTCCCACATCCATTTTACAGGAGGGGAAACTGAGGCACGGAGAGGTTAGGTGACTCGCCTTAGTTCCTGTGGAGCCACGATGTGGAAAGCCCCCACGCTCGAAGCACAGGGGTCAGAGTGCACTGTACCTGGGGTCAGGGCTCCTCCTCCTGGCCTGGGGGGCCTGGTGGTTCACCCCAAGGATGCAGGATAGCATCGGTCCTGCCCAAATCCCAGCCTGACACCAGGCCAGTGCCTGCTCCTTGTCACTGCCACTTCCTCGGCCCCCAGCCTGGTGCAGGGCTGAGGACCAGGCTCCCCCAAATCCTGAAAAGGGATCCTCGCTGGCTCAGACACAGGCTGGTCAGCCAAGTCCGGGTCTGGGGCTCGTTCAGTGGGTGACAGGGACCCCTACCTCCCAGCGTCAAACCGGGCAGAGCCGCCCCCACCGCCCCTCCCTTCTCGGCTGGAGGCACGGGGGCCCCTCTCCTCTCCCGCCGCTGCCCCCCAGGCCTTTACAAGCGGGTTTGTTTGGGGTGTGTTGGGGGCAGGTCTTCACCCCGGGAGCTCTGAGCTCTGAAGACTCACGAGGTCTAGGGCGCAGGAGCTGGGGGGCCCCTCGCCTCCTGACCCCTTCCCCTCCTCTGGGACCCTCAGCCCTGACGTCCAAGCAGGGGGCTCTGGCTGCCGAGGGCTCCCCTTCAGGGCGGGGAGGGGGGCATTGCTGTCACCCAGGCCCGCGGCCACCGGGACGCACAGAGTCTTCGCCCCCCCACCCCCGGGGGGTCTGCAGGAAAAGCGAAGCGAAGGAGAGGCGACCCCCGGGCCGGGTCGCCGTCCCCCCTTCCGGGACTTACCCGCCGAGGGCGCGGGGCGGCGGCGGCAGCGGTCGCGGTCCCGCCTCCGGGCTCCCGCCGGGTCCCTCCCCGTCCCGCCTCCCCGACTTCCTGCGCGCCCGGCGGGAGGGGCGGTGCGGGCGGCCGCGGCAGGTGGGGACCCCGGCAGGTGGGGGGCCCCGGCGGGCAGGGCGGGCGGCTCGGGGTCCGAGGGCCCCGACGCGGCGGCGGGGGCACGGCCGGGCCGGGACACCTGTGCGGCGCCGCCGCACCTGGCCGGCCGCGCGCGTCACCCGGCGCACCTGGGCCACCTCCCACGTGACGCGCCGCCCGCGGCTCCTCCCGACCCCGACCCGGACGCCGCGGGCTCCCGGAGGGCGGCCCCTGAGCCCCAGCCCCGCCCCCGGCCTGGCCCCGCCCCCGGCCACGCCGCGCCCGCCCTGCACCTCCCCGGCCCCTCCCCTCGCGACACCCCCCTCCCCGGCCTGCCCGCCCCTCTCCCCCAACCCACACAGACCCGCTCCCCGCGCCTGCTGGCCGGGGCTTACCTCCCTGGGTCCCTGGATCAACTCCAGGCCCAGCGCCACTGCCTCCTCCTCCAGGAAGCCTTCCCGGATGGAGGCTACCCAGGCTCGGTTGCCGTCAGCGGCCGCTCTCTCAGTGCTGTGTCTGAGGAGCCTGAGGTTTGCCCTCTCTGCTGCAGAGCCCATCCCACCTTCTGGACTCTTCCATCCCAGAGCCCCTGCCGCTCCTGGACCCTTTCCAGCGCCTCCTAAGTTATAGATGAGGACACTGAGGCCGGGAAGGAGCGCTCATCCAGCCCCCACGAGGCTGAGCCTGGCCTGCAAGCCTGGCCCTCCCGGACCCGGGTGCATGTGTGAGGGTGCCCCTCTGGTGCCGTGAGCCCCCCAGAAGTGGGGCTTTCTTGTTACAGCAGCTCAACCTGCTCAGAGCTGACAAACGCTGCCTCTCTCCCTACTGCACCCCGGAGCCCTCCATCGGCTCCACCAAGCCTCCCCCCATCCTTCCTGCTTTCCTTCCGCCTTTTGCTCACAAGTATTTATTTATTAAGCACCTACTGTGTGCTGGGTGCATGAAGGCGACTGGACATGGCCTGTGTCCCCGAGGAGCTCACTGTTGGGTCAGAGACAAATGTAAGTTACAACTGAGGAAAGCGCCACAGAGGGGAGAGCACTGGGTGGGTCACAGTGTGTGTCTGGTCTGGGGTGTCAGCACCGGCTGCCCCGGGAAGGGTCCCTGAACCTGAGAGCAGGAGGCGAGGGGAGTCAGCTCGGCTAAAGGCAGAGTGTTCCAGGAGCAGCTCAGCATGTGCCAGGACGAGGGGAAAGGCTGGGATGGTGGGGCCTGTGGGCTGCAGCGAGGGAACGCTGCCCTTGATCCCGAGAGCAGGGAGGAGCCCCTTGGGGTTCAAGCAAGGGGGCAACACAGCCAGACAAGGTGAGAAGACCTCTCTGGCTGCTGGAGAGAGTGAGGTGGGGGGTGAGGGGGCGACAGACACCCTGACCCTGAACCCAGCACAAGCCTAAGTGTGTTGGAGCTGATGTCATCCTGCCACTGCTTGAATACTTCCAGGATGGGGAGCTCATCATCACCTAAGACGGACTCGCCCCTTGTTACTATGGTTCTGTCATTCTCCATGTGACATAAACTCAAGCTTGTTCCACATCCCTGGGCACCCTCCCCCCAGGCCCTTCGATCTGCCACAAACCCCTCAAACTGTGGCTGTTGGAACAGAACCCAATGTCTACATCAGGACAAGAGGGACAGCACTCACTGCCTCGCTTCTGGGTGCTATTTCTCTGTTCATGCAGCCTCTTCCTGCGGCGACACGTGTCCGTCCCAGATCCCCGTGGGCAGCAGGTGCTCAGCGAGGACCTGATGTCCCAGAACTGCACCTGAGAGGGGGGGTGCCAGCCCCACTTCTACCCTGCCTCCTTCGCCCTTGTTCATAGAGGCCCCTTGCTGCCAGACACGATTCCGTTTGAACCAAGCATGCGCCCACCACATCCCTTCGCTGACCCCGGGCCTCTGTGCCGAGCCCACCATGGCCCCTGCGGCCCAGGCTCACAGACCCATGCCGGGGCCCAGCACCGCCTCCAGGGTGGGTGACCATGTGAGCGGCTGCCCTCTGCCTGGCAGGGGCAACACTGCAGGCCGTGGGCTCCTGCTTGTCGATCTCTGGGGTACCAGGTTGTGGGCAGCAGCTGCCCCACTGCCTGCCGGGAGCGCCCTCCTGAGGGTGGTGCCACCTGAGCAGGGGGACGGGAAGGCACAGAGATGGCCCTAATCGGTCCCCAGTGTGTGCATGAGGCTGGGGGCGTGGGGAGGTAAAGGCTGTGCGCAGCGGCCAGGGCCCTGGAGGCCCCTGGGTGCTGGGACTGGCTCCTGGGAAAGGTGGGCACCTTCTGCCCCCCTGAGGCCATTGTGGGAACTGCACTCACGATCCCAGCCAATAGGAGGGAGGAGGGAGGAGGGAGCAGCTGGGGAGCTGGGGGCAGCTGGGAGATCCTGCATGGTGGAGAGACCCAGGTGGGGTGTTGGGGGCAGGGTGGAGGACACAGGGGGGCACTGGGGGCGGGTGGCGGCTGAGGCCTCTCCTTTGCACCAGTGGGATCCCAGGTACCCAACTCCCCCTTGGTGCTTTCCTGTAAACCTTCCATCAGCCCCGGCCTGGTCACTGCATGGTTAATCCCCACCTCTCTGGGCTGCAGCCATCCGTGTCCATACTGGCTCCTGTGACCACCCTGAGTCCCAGGCTGGCACAGCAGGGACAAGTCGGGCTACTGGGACAAAGGTTCACCTGCTTTAAGTCCTGCAGGCTTGGGGGGTGGATCTGGAAGGGAGGAGGTTGGTTTCCTGGCAGGAGAGGGGGCATTCAAGTTCTGTAAACAGGGGAGCTCCAAAGGCCACTAGCAGGCACAAGCCCAGGACAAGACAGACTCAGAGAAGGCAGGGAGGTCCCCAGCTTTGCCTTCTCCTCCGGCTGCATGGAAGGAGCTGAATTCTGGCAGAGAGTACCGGCCGACACAGAGCCGGTTTGCAAAGACTGTGAACGGTGCTTTCTGCATTGGTTGTGTGGTTTTGTTAGCTCCCGGCACTCAAGGAAACCTCTGTCTTATCACTAGCTGGATGCAAGCTGGATACAGCTTAGGGAACAAACCCGAGAGTTAGTGCATTAAAATATTAAAATCTGCAGTGTGTAACAAAAGATTACAAGAAAAACAAAGGAACAGGAAATGATGGTCCATCCAAAGGAAAGGATAAAAATCCAGAAAACAATGAGGGAGGCCTGATTGTAGATGTACCAGACAAAGGCTTGAAAAAAATGATGTTCAATATGTTCAAGGAGAGGAAGGAAAATATATAGAAAGAACTGAAGGCTATCAGGAAATGGAGAAGCTCAATAAAGGGATAGAAATTTTCAAAAGGAACCAAACAGAATGACAGGAGTTGCAGCCCACAACACCTGAAATGGAAAATGGACAGGAAGGTTTCAGCAGCAGACTGGAGCTGGCAGAAGAAACATCAGTGAACCTGAAGACAAGACAACTGAAATGAGTCACACTGTGGAGCAAAAAGACAAAAGAATTAGAAAAAGCAAAAATAGCCCCAGACATCTCTGGGACACCGTCAGGTTGCACCAGCGTACACCCTAGGGGAGTCTCCCAGAGGGAGAAAAAGAGAGGAAGGGGCGGGAGGGATGGTCAAAGAAATACCAGAGTATCACAGGGTAACTCTCCCCTGAGGAGCCTGACAATGAGGACGCTGACTCCTTCTCTCCGTGCTGCTCTCATAGACCGTCGGGTGTTTTCTGTTCTGATGGTGAAGAACCAGTTACTCCTTCTGATATAGGAGCAGGTTTAACAGCACTTCTGCCTACAAACACTCAAGTACAATTTCCAAATGATAAGGGTGGACAGGCCTCACTATAATAACTGGGACAGGTGGCTCACATCCTTCAAGCCCCATACTAGAAGATTATATTGAAGGAGAAGCGAAACAGTTAAAAACAACTGTGAATATTTGTGAATATTTTCAAGAAAGCAGAAAGGCCCTCTCAGCCTTCTTAGATGCAGACAACATGTGGTCACCTGGTCCTCTGTGGAAACAGGACGGGCTGCAGCTGTTACTTTAATCATAGAGAAGTCGTAAATAATGTAGCCAGGCTGAGTACAGTCCTAATCAAATGTATGTCTATTAATATGATGTAAAGGCTAAACTAATCATAGAATAAATGACAGATGACATGATCCTAGAAAACTCCTAGAGCTAATAAATGATTGAACAAACTGGTTGGGTTCAAGATCAACACTCAAAAGTCATTAGTGTTTCCATACACCAGTAAAGAAAAATCTGAAGAAATCAAGAAAAAAATTCCATTTATTATAGAAGCTAAAAGAATCATATACCTAGGAATTAATCTAACCAAGGATGTAAAGGACTTGTATACAGAAAAGTACAAAGTACTTCTAAAAAAAATTAAAGAAGACCTGAATAAATGGAAGGACATTCTGTGTCCATGGATTGGAAGACTACATGTTGTTAAGGTTTCAATTCTACCAAAAGTGATTTATAGATTTGGCACAATCCCAATAAAAGTTCTAACAGTGTTCTTTACAGAAATGGAAAAACCCAACACCAAATTTGTATGGAAGAATAAGGGGCCCTGGATAGCCAAAGTCATCTTGAAAAGAGGAAAAAAGTTGAAGGACTCAGACTTCATGATCTTAAGACTTAGTACAAAGCTACAGTAATCAAAACAGCATGGTACTGGCACAAGGACAAACACATAGACCAATGGAATTACATTGAGAACTGAGAAATCAACCCACACATTTATGGCCAACTGATTTTTGATAAGGGAGTAAAGAATAGTTTCTTCAACAAAGGTGCTGGTAAAGCCAGATAAAAATTCGCACAAGACTGGAAGTGGATCTCTACCTCACACCATATACAATAATCAGCTCAAGATGGAGCAAAGGCCTAAATATAAGAACCCAAACTATAAAACTCCTAGAAGAAAGCACAGGGAAGCCTTTTCAGGACTTCATGTCAGGCAATGGTTTCTTAGACTTCACACCCAAAACACTAGCAACAAAAGAATAGATAGATAAATGAGACCACACCAAAATTAAAAACTTTTGTGCATCAAAGGACTTTATCATGAAAGTAAGATGGCAACCTATGCAATGGGAGAAAATATTTGGAAACTACGTATCTGATAAGAGTTTAATATCCAGAATATATAAAGAAATCTACAGGTCAACAACAAAAAGACAACTCAATTTAAAAATGGGCAAAAGACTTGAATAGACATTTCTCCAAAGAAGGTATACAAGCGATCAAAAAGCACATGAAAAGATGCTCAACATCACTAGCTATTAGGGAAAAGCCAATCAAAACCACGGTGAGATGCCATTTCTCACCCACTGGAATGGCTACTGTTACCAAAATGGAAAATTACAAGTGTTGAAAAGGATGTGGGAGAATTGGAACACGCCTTCCTTGCTGCTGGGGATGTATGATGGCGCAGCCGCTGTGAAAGACGGTTTGGTGGTTCCTTCAAAAGTTAAGTGTAGAGTTACCACGTGACCTGGCAATCCCACTAGTACGTATGTACTCCAAAAGTTAAAAGCAGGGACATGCACAGATATTTACACACTGATGTTCATAGGGGCTTTATTCAAACTGCCAAAAGATGGAAAAAAGCCAAGTGTCCATCAGCAGATGAAGGGATAAACACAATGCGGTGTATGCATATGATGGAGTATTTCTCAGTCGTAAGAAGGGGTGACGTCCTGAAGCACGGACAGCGTGGCTGAACGGTGAAGACGTCGTGCTGCGTGAAATTAGCCAGACTCAAAAGAACAAATATCGAATGATCTCGGTGATATGAAATGATTATAATAAGCAAATTCATAGAGTCAGAAACTAGAATATAGTTACTAGAGGCTGGGGTGGGGTAGGGAATGGGGACTTAATGCTAAAATTATGCAGTTTCTATTTGGGATGATGGGAAAATTTTGGTCATGGATGGTGGTGATGGTGAAATGACTCGTGAATGTAATTAACAACACTGAATTATATATGTGAACGTGTTTTAAGGGGGAAATTTTAAGTTGTATATATGTTACTAGGATAAAAATTAAAAAAAATCCTTAGGACTATACAACACAGTGAGCCTTAATGTAAGCCATGGGCCACAGTTATACAATTGTATACTGTATAATTATAAAATTGTACAATTATAAAATATATATAAAATTATAAAATATGCTTTTTATAATTGTACCATCAATTATAAAATGTTATAAAATAACATTTATTATTTAATATTTTATTATTTAATAAAAAGAAGAAGAAACCTGCCCAGGGCCCTCCCTCCTGCCACCTCCACATTATCTGTTACCCAGCCAGCCTGCCAGGGGGTCCTCCTGCCCCCCGACTGCAGACTGTTCCCAATGCAAGGGCCAGAGGGACCCTTAGAAACCCATGTCGCCAGGTCAGTGTTTGCTGCAAGCCCACCGAGGACTTCCATCCCACCCCGAGCTAGTCTTGCATCAGCCTTCGAGACCCCTCCCCGGGAGTCTCTCCCACTTTCCTGGCTGGCCTGGTCTCCACCCCTCCCCGTAGCTCACCCCTCCTGCCACACTGGTCCCCACCTGGGGTGCCCTTCCCCCATATTTGCATATTGCTCCCCCAGTCTTCTGGATCTTGACCCAAGGGTGCCTTCTTGAGCGGCCATCCTGACCCCCCATGAAGAACAGAAAGAACTCCTCCTCCGCGTTACTCTTCTTCGGAGCCCTTCTGGTCTCGCCAGCGGTGAGCTTCACACATTCATTTTCCATGTTTGCTCCCTTCCCCACCAGACTGCACACTCCCCGAGGGCAGGTGCTCGGTGACAGCTTGCAGGCGAGTGGTCGAGGACACTTGGTGTCCCTGGCCGTGGCGAAAGGCCTCCTCACCAGCCACCAGCCCGCTGGGGAGATTCTCTGCCTGAGAAATGATGGGCAGGGCCTTTCCAGCGTTGGGCTCCTCTCCTCCTCCCCACGCCCTCGAGAGGCCACTGTCCGGTTTCTGAGCTCACAGGCCCAGCTGAGGGTGTGCTGGAGGGTCCTGGGTCAGAGCCTGCCCACCCCTGCCCCCATGGGGAAGGAAGATGTGACCCCAGCATGTGCCTGCCTGCCTGCCATGGGCACTCACTAACTGGGGCTGAGGGCTTCCCCTCTGGGGTCCCGGGCAGGGGGAGGACGGGGCTCCCCTCCGCTGGCAGCTATTGGGTTCTCCCTCTTAGGACATCAGGGCTTGCTCCCCACAGGAGATCTGGGGGCTCCTGTGTACCCCTAGATATTGTTTTAAGTCCTCCAAACTTGTGCTCAGCCGCTGGGGCCACAACCCAGAGAGGACATGCCCAAGGCCAGTACCCCCAGGAGGCCTTTCAGCCTGACCACCCAGGTGCCGAGGGCTGAGGGCGAGCTGAGGCCACAGGGCACCCATCCTCCCTGCCAGGGCCCAGCGGGCAGTGCCCACCCCCGTGGCTCCCTCTTTGGGGACAGTGGGAGGGGGCCAAACAACCCGTCTTTCTTCTCGAGCCCTTGGCATGGGGCTGACCTATGGCAGGCTACAGGCTTCCATGGGGTGCCCTGCCCAGCCCTCAGGCAGTGGACAAGGCATCCCGTTGACCTTGGATGATATGGTGGCTGCGAGTGGGCCTGAGACAGAGGCTCCTCTGTGTGCTGAGCAGAAGGCTGGGGGCCGGGTGGGGCAGCAGCTGGGCGAGGGGGCGGCCGGGGGGCAGGGGCCGAGCAGGAGGTGCCGTTCAGCCCGCACACAGTCACTGCTCCTGTGCCCCAAAGCAGCAGAGGGGATGTTCAGGGCTGTCATTTTCATCTATTAGGCACCGAGCGTGTGCCAGGTCTTGCCTGACTGCTTTACCTGCTCCATCTTACTGAATCCAAAGCCCAGGCCCCCAGAATAATTATGAACCGTCTCAGGTTTGCAACAAAGTATGAAGAGATATAAGGCAGGTATCTCTCTCCAGCAGATAATTTCAACCGTGATGAGTTAGCTGGTACCAGAGCTGCCCTTGCGCCATACACAGCTAGAAAACAGAACAAAATATAAGGAACAGCTCTATTTAAGTATTGGACAATGGGCAGCAGAGGCCACGAGTACTGGGAAAAGGGGCAAATGAGCGGAGCCCAGGGGCTGCCCAGCTGTCTGCCTAGAGAAACCTCAGTGGTTTCACTGAGCCGAGGAGGCAGATCTTGGGGTTTGGGGGCTGAGGGGGCTGGAGAGGACAGAGGGAGGCCCTTGGATTCTGACCATCTCGGTGAACCGGGGTGATCAGTGGAGGCCCCAGAAAGCCGCGTGGTAAGTTGGGAGCTAAACTGACCATGGATAAAGGCAATTCTATCCTGACCTAGGGAGCCTGGAGACAGGCCTGGAGAGCATCACGCTGATCTGCAAGTAAAGCAACTGCTCCTCAGAACAAAACTCAACATTTTTAAAAAGAAGATCGACAAAATCCAGAAACTCAACATTGATAACCTCCAGAACCCAACAAATAAATGTCCAGATATGTAACGATGCAGAAACATGTGACCTGATCACCAGAAGGAAAATCAGTCCCTAAAACAGACCCAGAAAAGACACAGATGATGGAATTACCTAATAAGGATTTTTAAACAGCTATTACAAGTATGTTTAAGAATTTAAAGGAAATCATGAACACAATGAAAGAGAAATGGATATTGTTAAGAGTGAATCAAATGGAAATTCTAGAGAGGAAAATGTACGATATAGGAAAAAATTTACCTAAAGAAAAGATTAGCAAACTTGAAGACAGAACAATACAAACTTTCCTCACTGAAGCACAGAGAGAAAAATGGCTGAAAAAAACAAACCAACAAATAAACCGGAGCCTGGATGAGCTGTGAGATGAACATCAATCAGTCTCACAGTATGGGCTGAAGGGGTAGAGGGAGAAGCACATTTAAAGAACTAATAGCTGAAATTGTTCTAAAGGTGACAGAATCTATAAACCTGTGAACCCAAGAATTTCAGTGAACTCACAGCAGGATAAATGCAAAGAACTCCACACCAAAGCATTGCACGTGGCTAAAAACCAATGATAGATTATCTTAGGGGAAAAAAGAAAAGAATAACCGATGACTTGTCATCAGAAGCACTGCTGGGAGAACTAGGACAACATCTTCACAGCACTGGAAGAAAATAATACTGTCGACCATGGTTTCTATGTCCTGTGAAAGCATCTTTCAAAAATGAAGGTGAAATAAAGACCCTTAAAAACAAAAGCTGAGAGAATGTGGCACCAACAGACCTGCGTTAGAAGAAATGTCAAATGAAGTTTTTCAGGCTGGAAGAAATGATACCAGATGTAAACTTGGGTCTTCATAAGGAATGAAGACCACGAGAAAGTGGAAATATGTGGAGACATGTGTGAGACTTATTTTTCTGAGTTAAAAAAATTCTTTTTTTTTTTAATCAACTGAAGCAAAAATAATGACAGTACATCGAGGGATTTTAGATGTAAAACATATTACAGTAAAAGCACAAAAGACAGGAGGAGAGAACAGAAATATACTGTTGTAAGGGTCATATATTTTACATAAAGTGGTAGAATATTAAAGGCAGACACTGATAAATTAAAAGTGAATACTGAAAACCGTAGAACAACCACTAAAAATCAAAACAAAGAGCTATAGCTAATAAGCTGAGAGAATATAAAATAGAATACAAAAAAAATTCAATTAATCCAAAAGCAAATAGGAAAAGAGAAAAATGTACAAATAAACAGATGGGACAAACAGGAAACAAATAGCAAGATACCTAACTCCAACTATACCAATCATTATATTGAATGTAAATGTACTAAACCCAACAAGTAAAATATAGAGATTGCCAGAATGGATTAAAAGTAAGAACCAACTACATAATGCTTATTAGGCACTTCAAGTATAAAGGCACAGATAGGTTAAAAGTTAAAGGAAGGAAAAAGATTTACATACAACACTGGTTTTAAGAAAGCAGGCACAGCTGTGTTTTTATCAGACAACGTGCATTTCAGAGCAAGAACATTAGTATGGAGAAAGAGAGACATTTTATTGTGATCTAAAGGAGTCAATCCAACACAACGACAATCCCAGGGGCGTACACACATAATTCAGGAGAATTTCAAAATACATGTGTGCCAGTTTGGATGTATTATGTTCCCCATAATAACTATGTTCTTTGATGCAATCTTTTGTGGCCTACGTATTGGTGTTGCTTGTGTTGACACCTATTGATTGAGTGTTTCCGTGGAGATGTGACTCAATCAACTGTGGGTAAGACCTTTGATTGGGTAATTTCCATGGAGGTGTTACCCCACCCATTTAGGGTGGTCTGAATTAACTCACTGGAGCCATATAAAAGAGCTGAAAAACAGAAGGAGCTCAGAGCTGCAGCTGAGACAAACATTTTGAAGACAGCCATTGAAAGCTGACATTTTGGAGAAAGCCATTCTGAAAGGAAACCTGGGAACAAGCAGATGCCAGCCATGTGCCTTCCCAGCTAACAGAGGTTTCCCAGACACCAATGACCTTTCTCCAGTGAAGGTACCCTATTATTGATGTCTTACCTTGGACACTTAATGGTCTTAAGACTGTAACTTTGTAACCAAATAAACCCCATTTATAAAAACCAATCCATTTCTGGTATTTTGCATAATGGCAGCATTAGCAAACTGGAACAACATGTAAGAACATCCGATCCCTGAACAGACTGAAAGAAAAGTAGACAAATCCACAGTTATGGTTGGAGATTTCTCTCCTCCTCTGTCAACAACTGATGGAACAAGTAGGTAGAAAATCAATAAGGAGATGGAAGACTTCAACAGCACACTTGACCAACTTGGCCTAATCAACATTTGTGGAGCAACGGATGCTGAATTTACTTTCTGTTCAAGTACATGTGGAACATTCACCGAGATGGGCCATATGTTGAGCCATAAAACAAGACTTGATACATTTAAAATGATTGAAACATGCATGGTCTGGTCTCTGACCACAATAAAATTAAATTAGAAACTGATAACAAAATGATGCCTGGAAAATCCCCAAATGTTTGAATCATTAAACAATAACCTTCTCAGTGCCCAAAGGTCAAAGGAGAAATCACTGGATAAATTAGAAAATATTTTGAAGTGATTTATAATGAGAATGTAAAGTATCAAAATTGGGGGGGGTGCAGCTAAAGCAGTGCTCAGAGGGCAATTCATGGCTTTAAAAGTGGAAAAAAAGAAATGTTGAAAGTCAGTAATCCAAGTTTCCCCCTTTAAAAGCTAGAAAAACAAGGGCAAATTGAATCCAAAGTAAATAAAGTAAACAAAATCATCAAGAGTGGAAATCAATAAAATAGGAAATGAATAGAGAAAAGCAACAAAACAAAAAGTTGATTGTTTGAAATAGATCAATGAAATGGATAATCCTAGATTGTTCAAGAAAAGGAGAGGTAAGACTGAAATCACCAGTATCAGGAAAAAAAAAGAGGGGACGTCACCTCAGGTCATGAAAAACCTTTTGCCAGTGGATCTGACAACTTGAATGAAATGGCCAAGTTCCTTGAAAGGTGCAGGTCACCAAAACTTACACAGAGAAGATGGAGACTCTAAATAGCACTGTGTCTATCAAAGAAATTGTCTCCATATTAATAATTTTTAAAAAAAGACTTCCCACGAAGAAAACCCCAGGCCTGATGACATCACTGGTGAATTCAATCAATCATTCCAGGAAGAAATAATATCAATCTTTCAGAAACTAGAGGAATAGGCAATGTTTCCTGGCTTGTTTTGTGAGGTCCTTGTTATCCTAATGCCAACACCAAAGGCATTACAATAAAATAAAACTGCAGAATAATATCCCACATGGATATGGATGCAGAGGTCTTTCACAAGAAGTCAGCAAATCAAATCCAGTAAATATATAGCAGATAATATATCACCATCAAGTAGGACCTATTTTAGGAATGTAAGGATTGTTTAATATTTGAAAATCAGTGTAATTCACCACATTAACAAAAATAAAGGAGAAAAATTATATAATCTTTTCAAGAGGTGGAGAAAAAGCATTTGACCTGATCCAACTCAATCATTCATATAAAAATCTAAGCACCGTAGGAAAGAATGGGAACTTCCTCAAATGAACAGTGGGCATCTACATCGTATTTCATGGTCATAGACCAACAACTTTCTCTTTAAGCTCTGGGTTGAGGAAAGGACAGCTGCTCTCACCACTTCTATTCAACATTGGTCCTAGCTAGTGCAATAAGACAAGAAAAAGCAATAACAGGCACATAGACTGGAAGGGAAGCAGGGAAACTGTCTTTTTTTGGCAGATGGCCTAGATATATACTTAAAGCATCCTAAAACAGCCACAGAGCATTGCAGGTAAAGTTGAGGCCCCTCCTCCAGCCACTCTTATCCCCCTCTCCCCTGCCTTTTCTTTCCAGAAGGCACCACTGCTCTGAATTTGTCCCATACCTGCTTTGGTCCTTTTGCTACAAGCTTGGGAGCCATAAATAGCACACTGGGTTACTCAGTGCATATTAAACTCTTCATGAATGATATCAAGCAGAGAGGCTGGTTTGGGGGGCAGGGCTGGGGGAGAGGGTGTCCTTGGTCAGGGCATGGCCCAGGGGTGGGCATGGGGTCCAGGAGTGGGCCCCTGACATTCTGGGAGTGAAATGCTTGAAGAAGCTCCAGGAACATTGAGAATTTGAGCCCCATGATGGAGCCAGCCTTCAAAGTAGGGGTGTGGGGGCACCCCTTTTTAAAAACTCAGGTCAGTTGAGCTGCATTTTACATGTGATGAAACCACCCTTCCACGGCCTGGGCTCTGGCTTCCCTCTCTTGTCCCTTTTCCACCCAGGAGCTCCACGAGCAAACCCTGTTTCCCTCTCCTGGTTTAGGATGAAGTGGCCCCGGAGACTATGCCGACTGGGGAGAGCACGGCCACCCCTTGCATCAAAGGGGTTAGGACTCACTCCCGGGTCTGGCCATTTTACCAGAAATTAGGACACATCTCAGTTTTGGGAAGACTTTTGCTGCCGTGGGAAATAAGGTTAACAGTTTTCCAAATAGCTTCTCTGCAAATAACCGGCAGCTCATTTGGCCCCAAATGAATGCGAAGGGGAATTAAAAAGCATCTCTTTACCCAGAAAACAGATTCTTCATTGACACATTTTTCTCCTGGTGACTGGTCCCTCCGTTTCCAAAACGGAGCCTTTCTCCTCTGTCTTTTATGCAAGGACCCGGGACATGGAAAGACAAAGCCCACTTGTCAGCAACATCCTTTCAAAGTCTCTGTTCCTCTTTCCTCTGGGGTCCCCCCAACAATAGTGTGATTGTCAGCTCTCTCACCCCCGAGATTTTTCCTCTCCCCCTCCAGGGCTAAAGAGGGGCAGAGTGCCGGGCTGGACAAAGATGGGAAGGCTTTTTGCTCGGCTCAAGCCCGAACGCGGTAGACTCTGAAGGGCCCATTTCCTGGGTGCTGGGTGCTGACGCCCGATCACTGAGAAGCTTTTGGAAGCGTGGCCCTGCCTTGGTTTTTAAATTCACATCATTTGTCCTTGGAGAATGGAAATGCATTTTCCAAAGAGAAACCTTTCAAATCACCCCCGTGCCCTGTGCCCTGATGATCTTCAGATTTCAGGACTTCACATTTCGCTGTCGCTTTGTTGATTGCATCAGGAAGGAGAGAAATCTGGACATATTTAAATGCTTCCCCCATCCCTCACCCGTGCCCTACCAGTGTCTCACTGTGGAAAGACGCTTTGCTTGATGGTGCCCGGGTTTGCTTCGGGTGTCTCGTTCCAAGGTCAACTTCTCCTTCCATTTTGGCAGCCCCCAGGAGCTGCTGTTTTGGGGACCCCAACTCTCACCCCCGCCCCGTTACATCCCCCAGAGCCTGGGGAGGCCTCTTTGCCAGCTTTGGAAACTCTGGAATCCCCAGAATCCAGGCCGAGTGATGGCCTCTTATAGCAAACGCTCAGTCATTTATATGTTCATTCATTCATTCATCCTCCCGTTCATCCATTCATGCAACTGATCTCCTGAGAGCTGGCTTCAAGCCAGGTTCAGGGACCGAGAGGGAAATCAGGGGCATTCTATGTTCTTAAAGCCCCCAAATCCAGCCCATGTGGGATGAGGGGTCCCATGCCTTGTGGGGTCCTGCTGAAGCCCGTCTGTGGGGCAGGCTCTGGACCCCTGGGCATTTCCAAGGCCACTGGGAGCAGGTGGGTGGCTGCAGGTTTCTCTGACATCTTCTTGCTGTAAAACCAAAACAGACGGTGAAGACACCCTGGGCCTCTGTCCGTGTGTGCAGCACGTCCCTGCTCGTGGCTGCCTCTCCCTGGCCATCTGGGGAGGGACATGAGCCAGGGGCGGTGTATTTTGTCAGGAAGCCTACCTCGTCGGGCCTGTTTGGGTGCGGAAGGCACACTACCTGCCCCACCCAGCACTCTGCTCTGGTGGGAGAGAAGCCCAGTGAGGGTCAGCTGCCTGCAGGAGGGAGTCTGGGGGCTTGGGGGCTGCTCCCAGGGGGCCTGAGTGGCTGAAGGGTGGGCTGCGTGGGACAGGGGAAGGCAGAGAGCTGTGGGGAGACGCAGGATGGGGGAAGGAGCTTCACCATGCCAGGTGGGAGGGATCGAAAGGCCTCAGCAGTGGTGACGGTGGGTGGCAGTCATCATATTGTATCATTAGTTTCATTCATTCATTCAACCAACCCTCTATTGAAAGCCTGCTTCAAGGCAGGCTTGGGGCTTGCGAGGAAACTTGGGGACATCTCTGTCCTTGCAGCCCCCCATCCAGCCCATGGTGGAAGAGGTGGTTGCCTGTCTGTGGGGCGAGCCCTGGGCCCCTGGGTGGGGTGGGGAACACAGTTCCCATGGGCCGGGGGCCCGCCAGGAAGAGATGGCGGGAAGGAGCAAGGAGAAAAGCAGGACCTCGGGTGGGGGCTGTTGTGGCTGGAGGCTGCCTGGGGACGCCTGGGTGTTGCTGTCACCCTCTGGAAAGTGATGAGGGACATATGTGGATGGGGGGGTTGGCTATCCCCAGGGGCAGTGCTGGAGACCTGACCCTGGACGGCTGGGCTCTGACGGCACATCTGACCCTCTCGGCCGGAGCAGAATCGGGGTGGGTGGGGGGCGTCCGGTGCCACTGGAGGCAGGAGGCCCCAAGGATTCCCGCTACCCCTCCCCACCCCCCGCAGCCCTGGGGCATTTGCTGGACGCCCTGTCCACGCAGCCACCACTCCAGGCCTGGCTGGGAGCAGCAAGAGGAGGGGGTGTTGGGGGCAGCAGCCGGGCAGGGTCTCCCGCCTCCATGGGGGGCTGGCAGGTGGGGAGAGCCGGCTGTGGCACTGGCTATGCAGGAAGACTCTTCCACCAGCTCCCTGAGGCAAGGCTGTGCCCCACAGGGCTCTGGGCAACGGTTCCTGGGGTGGGCTCCAGAGGCTGCCATCCCTGGAGAGGCGCACCTGGAGAGGCGCACCTGGAGAGGCACACCTGAGGCTACCTCACCTGGACACTGTCGCACTCACCTGGGGAGGCTCTGAGAGCCGGCACCCTTCCGAGCTTGTTCTTTCTTCTGGAAAGTGCTAACAGCAAGGGTACCTGCCCCGGCGGTGGTGCTGGAGGACGGCTGCACGTGGTCCAGAGCCGGCCCTAATGCCTCCATAAAGGCAGGAGAGGTTGTCATGGCCAAGCCCCACCTCTCCTGCCACCCAGAGCTCGCTTCTCCCCATCAATGAGGCGCAGCGGGACGGAGGCTTAGAAAAGCACACAGGTTTATTGCATATCAGTTTCAGGTATAAATTCATTGTAGCATCGGGGAGATTACATTTGGTGTACAGTTCTATTCTACAGCATTTACCTCAAGATCAGCTTCTCTTAGGCCTCATCTTAAAGAAATTTCTCTACACAAGTATGTTTGTCTTTATCACAAGCATCAAAATGAAATCTGCAGAATTGCTCTTTTAATTGTCTCCTACACGTCATGTCTTTTTATTTCATTATTCTCCCACGGCGACTTCCGTATTATTTAAGAACCGCGTCTCATTTGCTCGGCAGTTCGGGACTTCTAGTCTCCGGCATAGACCTAACCCCACCTTTAGTAAGTGCATCTACAGAGTTTTCCTTTTAATAAAAATTTCACAAACAGACACAATAATGACCGGTAAACACAAGTCATGCACGGTTCACTTATAAACATAACAGAAGCAATTTACAATCAATTTACAGGGACACGCTCCAGCCTCCTTCTCAATGTTTTTTCTTTAAACATTCTATGAAAACCAGACATTTACATTTGATTTCTTTTTCACCACTATACAGTTCCCAAAGAAACAAACACACAAACAAAAACTCAACCAAATCTGTACTGTAACAATGGCAAGGGGGGAGATGCGGCACGCAAGGCCCATGGTTCTGGCACATTCTCTCTCTAAGTGTGTCTATGTACGTGCTTTTCAACGACACGCTCTGACGCCGGGGCTGGAACTTCCCTCGTGATGGCAAACTAGGCTGACGGAAATCTCGAATGAGTTTGTTCACAAGTGAATTGCACATTTGGAAACTCAAGCTGCCTTTTCCATTTGCTCTTCCAAAAGTGGTACTACCAGTCTGTGACGGGAAAGGAGAGAACAAACACGGAGTGGAAGGAAGAAAGGAAATCTTGGAGTAACATAAAAAACATCTTAGTCACAGTATCGCTCATTGCTACAGAGACAGTTTCATGGCTTTTGATACCCGGCTCACTGCCAGGGACAGCTGCGGCCTCACGTCCCTGGCCGGGAGGGGACGCCCCTCCCCCAGGACGGCACAGGGAAACCAGCTCAGGAGGTTTCAGTCCCTGGGGCAGGGGCCGGGGTCAGAGGTCACGATCCAGTGCTTCGAGTCTACAACACGTGGGACGGATTTAGGCAAGTGCTTTGCGGACGATTGCTGGGGAGGCAGCTAAGGCCGAGGGCTCATGGAGTTCCGGGTCGACGCTGGGGTCTGGACGGCAAAGAGAGGATGAAGAGCTGGGCTGTCTCTCGGGCCACCCCCGTGCCCGCCCCATCCACTGCCCCACACTCTGGGGTCCCAGCAGGCCGCGGGCCGCTTGCCCCCCGGTTCCGATAGGTCTCCCTGGCCAACAGGGTGGGCAGTCGTGTGCGGCCCCTCCCCTGTCGCCCTGGGAAGGAAAGCAGCTGTGGGGGGCAGGTGTGGGCTCATGGGGGGGCCGGGCAGCAGAGGGAAGGTGCTGGGGGCCACTGTTTTTGTTTCCATTTGGGGTCTGAGCATGAACAACTCAAAGGAGTTGGCCTCAGGGCAGCAGTGGAGGCCCCCCCCATGGGCAGCCTCCGACCCTGGCCACCCACCAGGCAGCACAGCCGTGTCTGGGGATTCCACACCTGCCGGGGCTTGCCGGTGCCCAGCGTGTTCCACTGGGTCAGCACAGAACCTGGAGGGGCTGGGGCTGGTGTTCGGCCCCCAGACAGAGGGGGG
This sequence comes from Bradypus variegatus, assembly GCA_004027775.1. Classification (NCBI taxonomy): domain Eukaryota; kingdom Metazoa; phylum Chordata; class Mammalia; order Pilosa; family Bradypodidae; genus Bradypus; species Bradypus variegatus. The sequence goes on from PVKY010000195.1 coordinate 60,519, forward strand.
CAGGCGGGGCAGGTCTCGCTGTGGTCTGGGGGTGCTAAGATTTCAAGGCAATGCTTCAGGGTTGCACCAGGCACCAAAAATAAGTGCTTTCTTTGTGGGGTGAAGACAGATCCCCCCCAAACCTGCCAAGGGCTCGGGAGAAGCTGGGTTTGCTATAATCACATTCAGGGGGACACAAATAAATGATTTAAAATGTGCAATTGGGACTGTCAGGAAGGGGGGTGGAAAGGGACGCTGAAGTCGGGGTCGGCGCTGGGGAAAGTCAGCCCCAAGCGTGGGGCTCAGCGCGGCGGAGAGGTCTGTGGTCACGGACAGCAGGGCTCCTTCTCCGTTCTGCCACCCGTGTAGCAGCGTGTCTGCACCCTTCCGGTTTCTGGTGGTGGAAAGTCACATTGCAAAGAAAAGCACACACATTCTTGAGCAGAAGAGACTGTATAATTTGGGTTTACAGAAATGGGGTGTTTCTATGGGAGGCTGAATTTCTTAGAGGGGACATTGGAAATTCCTGTGCGATCTCTGACACCGGCGGAGGGGAAGTGGCGCGCGTGGCTGTGTCTGCAGGGCCCTGTGGACGTGGCCTCCCCACGGCCTCCTGCCTGCACGGACGCTCTGGGCACACACGGGGTGTGTCTGTCTCACCACCTGGTGCAGTTTTAACAAACGGGGACCCACTTCTGTTGTGACCCCAGGATGGCCACGTCCTGCAGGGGCCTCCCCAGTGTGAGTCTCTGGTGTGAACTCACGATGTCCAGCGCTGTTCAGGGACACTGTCCAGGAAACTGCCCGTGGGGACACTTCTTGCCACTCCCAGGGACACGCAGAGGATGGGGCTGCCGGGTGCTGACCCCCACGTGGCTCGCAGCAGCCGAGCCTCCACATGCACTCAATTTAATTTAAGGGCAACTTGGGCGATTTGTTTCTCTTCTGGTGGGATCACTATTTTTTTTCTTCCGAACAATAAAAGGAATAAATAGAACACTTGACTTCAATGCAAATGCAACGGAAATGCAAATCTAACAAAAACACGTGATTGTCTGGAGAGTTGGCAGCAGGGGCAGCAGGATTCGCTGGGGGGACTCGGGGGTATTTGGCACGTTAAAAATCGCCCCATCCCTGGTTATCGGTCACACAACACACAACCTTATTACACAGTTTTGGTCCTTCACTAGGTACTTATATTAACATTATTTCTTCACAATAAGGATGTCTAACGCCAAAAATACTGTTAAGGAAGAAATAAAATAAGAAAAGAAATGAATTAGAAAAATTACAAGATATATACAGATTAAGGTAAATTCCATCAGGGAAAAATTATTATTTTCAGTTGGCCCCTATGGGAATAATTTAAAGCCCATCCAAATGGAGAAGTTCTGTGTGTCCCGGCCTCCGGGAAGGCTGGGCTGTCCCCACTCCCGGCAGTGCTCCAGCCTGGGTGTCCTCGCTTCGTGCCACGCGGCTGCGCTGAGAGCAGAACCTGCATCTGTGAGCGCTGCGTCGTCCGTCGGAGCTGGGCACGGGGAGACCTGGGGCTCCGGAGCATTCCCCCGGCGTGGCCGCGGAGAGGATGGCCGGACGCTGCTGGCTTCCTCTCCATTGTCCGTCCGACGGGGCCAGAGGAAGGCTGAGGCTGGAGAACCGGAATGTGGCTGAGCGGCTGCGCCTTGCGAGGAGTGGCTGGGGGTGGGGGGTGAGCCGGGGTGGCCGAAAGAAAGGCAGGCACCTGCCGGGTCCCCTCATCGGCACCACGGCCACTGGCTCCCGACCTTCCCCATACAATTGGGGGGTCTTACGTGGAGGCCCGTGGACCCCTCTGGGGGCCACGAGGATGGACACCGGGCACGAATGACAGGCCACAGAGCAGGCACGTCCAGCCCAGGGCACCAGGCCTAGGAACCCCTCAGTGCTGTCTGCCCACTGACCAGGGAGTGGGCCGCTGGGTTCCGGGGCGCCCAGCACCACCTCGGCTTGTACAAATAGGGTCGGGGATAAAAAATTTCTCTATTATCTACAGTATAAAGAACACACCGAAACACGGTGCTGATTCCGAGGCAGGCTTGGGTTTGCAAATAAGCTGAGATTTCAAAGCAATGCAAAATTACATTTAAAAAACAATTTGCAAGTCATTTTCAATTTTTAAAAAATACCGTCTTTTTTAAAACCACATGCTTAAAGGGACTCTGTAGTTGGGCTATTTTTGTGGTTTTCATTATAAAAATGGCCGGGGCCACGTGCCCTGGGAAGACCAGCTATGTCAGCCTGTCCCCTCCATGATCCCTCGCGGTGCCCCGAAGTGGCCCACCAGCTCCAGCTTTGGATTAAAATTCCACCCTTGCCCACACAGGGGATTGTGCGTGGCAGCTCCCACGGCCGAACTCAGATGGGCATGTGCTGTGCCGTGAGTGGACTGGATTTTCTAGAACAATTCTCAGAGATGGAGAAACTCCACGACTGCTTCAGGGACCTTTGGGTTCTGAGTTTTCATCTGGAAAGTTGGCGTTGAAACGCGGAGGGCAGGGGGCAGAGGCCGAGGATGCAGGTGACGAGGTTGGGGGTTCTCCTGGGCCCCAGGGCAAGCCGGCTCCCCGAGGCCCTCGGCTCTGTCCTCCGCAGCAGGGATTTCCGTGGGGCCTCACATCGGGCTTGGCCCCCGTTGCCTTCGGGCCCCTCAGAGGTGGCTGACCGGGTTAAAGGCTCCGGACTCCGACGTGGCCCCCGTCACGTCCAGCCACGCGTTCAGAGAGCCCCGGGAGGGGGCGTGGAGGGGAGGGTCCTCAGAAAGGGACAGCATCATTGCGTATGCCTGGGGTGGGGACAGATGACACACAGGACAAGCAGTGAGCAGGTGCGCCGGGGCTGGGCCTTGCCCGGGCCAGCTTGGTCCTGCTTGTGCCTGGCCCCGGCTGCCGTCCGGCTGGGCTCAGACTCACCGGGACCCAGATGGGGAAGGGAGATCAAAGGCTTAGGGGCTGCAGCCAGACAGGCCCCCATGCTGCCTGCTGGCCTGGGAGAGGGAGCTGGGGGTGAGGGCGGGGCGCAGGGGGAACTTGCCCCAAGGGATGCATGGACCCCACCGTGGCCAGGGCCTCCCGGGCACCGGGTGCTTCCTCTGCCTCTTGGAGGCACGTCCACGCCCACAGTCACCTCCTCCAGCCCCCCACTTTCCTCAAAGCTCAGGGGCAAGCTTCTGGCTGAGACCACACATCACCAAGAATCAGTCCCTGCCTGGTGGGGAGGGGTGAGGGGGCGCTTCTGCAAGGATGTGGGGGTGGTGGTGGGGGGTGCCTGCCACAAAGCTACTTTTGGGGAGCTCCTCCCACAAGCTGCTCGGGCTTCCTGTGGGCTTAGGGGTGTCGTGGGCAGTGAACAGCCTGACAGATTAGTAAAGACGGAGACAGACACGCAGACGGCTTTTGCTGAGACAGAAACAGGAAGCAGGGTCCGGTCGGCCACCTAGGGGACAGGGTGAGGGGCGTCCAGGCCAGCCCTGGCTGCACACAGCTCGGGTTTGGCCACCGTGGCCACCTGATGGGCAGCTTCCCAGGGGAAAAGCCTAGGTGTCATGTCACTCGGCCTCGGGCTGGCTGGAGACCCCTCCTGCTTCTGGACCTTTCCGTGAGCCAGGGCCCCGCAGATGCCCGCCTGCCCTGGGCCTCTCCCTGTTCCGTCCCTGGCTGTGGGGATCGGCGGGAAGCAGTGGCCACCAGGCTTTTCTCAGCCACGTCCTGAGAGGTGAGGGGGGCCCGGGCTCCTCGGCGGCAGGCGGGGGGTGCGTCCTGGGCTGCCCCCCGACGGCCGAGTTGGGGCGTGGGGCTCAGGGACACCTACCTGGCTCTGAGCCTGCCTGAACAGGGTCTGCTTTAAAGTCTCAGGGTCTAAGTTGGCGTTAAACGCATCTTTAACTTCAAATGCTTCCTCAGCTGCTTTGCGGAGATCCAGCCCCTTCCCAAAAGTCGGCATCGGCTCCAAAGCCCCCAGGCCACCTTCTTCCTCCTCAAAACACCTGCACCAAGGACCGGGGGACCTGCAGTCAGCCGACCTGGCTGCCACGCCTCTCTGCCGTGTCCCTCAGCCCACAGGCATGGCCACGGCACCGCCACGAGCCACACACACAAGAAGACAGACACACGGACACATAGACACACGGACACCTGGACAGGAAGCCCCTCGGCGGCCCAGACACCGGCAGGGGTGAGGACGTGCAGGCGCGGAGCAGGCGGCAGATGGGCCCGGGGCTTGCCTGGGGACTGAGAGGGGGTCTCCGCCCTCTGCAGCCCGGGCAGCTCTCGGGGACCTGGGGAGGAAGCCTCCCCAAAGGGGCTCCTGGAACAGAGAGGCAGCATGACCTCCGACCTCGGGGTGCTCAGCCCCTCCGGCGCCCGGCCCTGGGTGGGCCTGTGTGGTCAGAGACCCCCATGTGTGTCCAGAACCTGCCCATTCACAGCACAGGGTAACACTTCTCCCACACTCGGTCCCCTGGTCTCTGAAAGCCCCGAGTGTGAGAGGGTGGAAGCCCCCGAGTGTGTGAGGTGGAAGCCCCTGAGTGTGTAAGGTGGAAGCCCTCGACTGTGGGTGGAAGCCCCCTTGTGTGTGAGGTGGAAGCCCCTGAGTGTGGGTGGCTGGAAGCCCCTGAGTGTGTGAGGATGGAAGCCCCCGACTGTGGGTGGGTGGAAGCCCCCGACTGTGGGTGGTAGAAACCCCCCGGGTGTGAGTGGAAGCCCCCAAGTGTGTGACGTGGAAGACCCCAATCGTATGAGGTGGAAGCCCTCGAGTGTGGGTGGGTGGAAGCCCCTG
>PVKY010000196.1:0-65302 GCA_004027775.1 Bradypus variegatus
CTAATCGGACTCACTCACTCGTTTCAGAATGCAGACTTCTAGTTTCGCCAGATGGACGTTCCCTGTCGTTTTAGCAGACCTTGTCCGGCTGGTGCTACTTTGGAGGTGACGTTCTGGGTCACTTTCTGGTTTTTATTCATTGTTTTTCACGGAGGTGTCTCCTTGCTTTGTCTCACCTAGCCGCCATCATAGGTTCTCCTTCCCTAGGTATTTAATATTTTTGATGTAAATGTTTTTATTTTGTACTTTTAATTTCAATTTCCAATTCATCAGCTTAGAGGTAGTGTATCAATATTTAGTCTTTTCTCTATTTTTGGACATTCAGGCTTTTTCCAGATGAGGGCTTTTTGTACACATTATCTTTTTTTTAATTGGTTGGTGAGAGCCATTGTGGTGCATAGAACTAGAACAGGCACAATATGCACCCTGTCTCCTCACGTTTGCCCCGCCCTAAGCCAGAGGTGTCTGGTGGCCACTTTCTCCACTGACAGTCCTGGCAGGAGAGCTTCCTGGAGAGGAAAGTGTGTGGGCCTCTCACTGGAAAGGAGAGTATGCTTCAGAAAGTTGTGGGGATGGCCACAGGAGTCCTGGCAGCTGGGTGATTGACCCCAGTGGTGTGATCGTAGGTCACAGGTATGGATGTGTGCAGATACTGGGTGGCGGCTCTCAGGAGGTACAGGTGGTAGGAGTTGTTTTTCTACCATCAGGTTAGTGTGACTCATCCCTTGGGACTGGCCAACCTTGGGGCTTTTCTTGAGGCACAGTAAGTGACCCAGGAGATCTGATTTGTAGCCTCATTAACTAAAGTCTTAGTAACTGAGTTAAAGGTCCAGGGGTTATCATGAGCTATAGCTGTTTCATTTGCAGTACTTAACAAGTTAAGAATATTAAGGCCTTGTTTCCAGCAGATCCTTAACCCAATTTGGTGGATATGGGGGGGATAAATTATAAAGGAAAGGTATGTCCTGGGATGGATCATCTACAGAGTTCCATGAATGTTAGCTGTTGTTCTCAGTGTCTTTCCCAGATGTGAGGCAAAGTGGAAAGCTAAAATAAAGGTTAAAAGCAGGTGGAACAGACAGCAGGTGCCTTGGGGCTGGACTTTTCTTTCTCCTGGTCTGGCTAAGGCCTCTGGGGTATATATAAGCTGATCTGCTGTGAGATCCTTGGGAAGGTCGTCTTTCATTTTCCTACAGGAATGGGCCCATAAGAAACCCTAAAACAATCATTGACACTATTTTATCTACAACCCTGAAAGTGTGTTGTACGGTGACATATTTTTGTTCATATTGAGGAATTGAACATACTGAAGTAAAAGGATCACAGAACAAGACTTATTACTGTACTTAATGTGCACTGCACTGATATTTTCCATTTTTTTCCCATTTAATTAAAAAGGACCTATTGCTTACCACTTACTAATCTAGTTACACACACCACAGAGTAGAGGTCTACTCCAAGCCTCTCTTCCCAATATTACAGACCAGAAAACAGGCAGAATTAGGGCTAGAATCTGATTCATCCTGCCTGTTCCACCTAACTACAGGCTCATCAATTGTCTCCCTAATTCCTCTTCACTTTGGGGAGTTTCCTCTGTCATCAGACTTGACTCAGGTAAGAATGAGTCTTATTTTTCCTACCCCCATGCCCAAGATGATTCTTCTTCCCAGGGGAGCAACATCCTATGGACTGCCACAGTTGGGTGCTCAGGTGGCAAGGTGCCACAGCGCGCCCAGCAGCTAATGAACACACTGGGGACCTGGAAGGAGGAGGCAGAGACCTTTCTGGGGCCTTTCAGTCTCCAGTCACATCCATGAAGCACACTTTAGAGAGCTGCCATTTAAGCATAAAGGACCCGTTTTTGTTTTGTTTTAGATTTTTTCATTGGATATGAGGATGGATAAGAAAGATCCCTGGCAAGAGATATTTTTCAACTTATTTTGAATACATTTGAGGAAACTCGAGCAAAGTTGGGAAAGGATGTGCATCCTTGTTAGCACTGCTGTCATAGCAAAAGCAGTTTTATACCTTTATGAAAGCTTTGGAATACCTTTCTGAAACCTGGCCCGTGAGGAGCATCTTGTGCTTTCACAATTTAATAATCACGGTACCTGACTTCTGCTTTGGTACTGGCAGGCAGACTGTGAATTGGTAGCTTTTGTTTGGTGTGTCTTCCTTAAGAGATTTTTTTCAGTGGGCTAGTATGAACTCTTCTGTTTAGACGTCCAGAAGGGATTGTGTGGCTAGGTATCTCAGAGCTCCACCTTCTGGAGAGAGTCTGGAATGAGTGGACTGTAGTCCTTAACAGCCAGTTAATTGCCTGAGTTGCATCTTGGGACTCTTCAGCACTTGCCCCTGTGGGCCCCTGTGGTGATGAGAAGACAGTGCCAGGTGAGAAATCAGGACCTTTGGTCCTCTAGCTGTTCTTTGCGTGTAGGAAAACTTAATTACTCCTAATAAGATTTTTCTCTGAAAGGAAGAGATTAACACTGGTTTAAACTTTTTCTTTTAAGAGGCAACCTTATAAATAGAAAATATAAATAAGTAGTGAAAGCACTTTCATGGGACAAGCCGAGTGTCCTTGTGCAGAGTAGGAGTGCTGTACCAAGGCAGAGGTGCCAGATAAGGTGGGGCCCTAGAAGCAGGTGGAGGGAGGGGGCTTGACAGTGACAGACCGAGGATAACTTGGGGACTGAATCTGTAGCTTATTGTTTCTGGCCCTGGATGAGTTTCCTCACTTCCTCAAATCTCAGCTTCATTGTCTACTACAGGGCAAGTAGTGTCTACCTTATAGAAAGTATCATGAAGACCAAGTGAGATAAATTCCTGTAATGAGCCTGGAACATAAATAGGTGCTTTGCCTACAGTAAAAGGCGGTGGGTACATCTCCAGCAGACCCATACTCACCACCATTTCAGTTGGTGTCGTGGGAACGAGAGGATTCCTCATGAAGAACCCTGTGTAAATCCATTAAAATATAGCGCAAGCCCTGTCATAGTCCTAGTAGAGACTATGTAGCCTGGCCTTTCCTGTAAATTATAGACAGAAAAGAGAATTAGCTTAATGTGCCTTGAAACGGTTAACAGATGTGTGCGCAGAAGTGTGCTTTGCTGAGGTCCAACTTGTGGCTCTGATGTGATGTGCAGTCTGGGAGTCAGTGAGAGCCCTGATCTCCCCAGGAGCATAACTTTGGTTTTAGAGGTGTGTCCCAGCTTTTGGAGATCCGGATAGAACCTATTAAAAATAGTCAATGACCTAGAACATGGTGTATCTTTTTAAATAGAGTTAGCCAGCCTTGATCAGTTGTTTTTAGATACAGACGTTAATCATTAAAGCTGGGCCCGAGCTCCATTGCTAATAAGGTTAATGGGGCTTTTCTTTGGCCTTAGATACCCTAGGCGAATTGATCTTACTAGATGATGGGTAAGCAGGTTTTTACTGTTTAAATGCATTTTATTAAAATGTAAGGGAGAGACTTGGGCATTGATCACCTTAAGCATGACAGTCTTGGTAGGAAATGGTAAGATAGTAATCCGAATATTACTGTGTTTTTGAAATTGTGATTTGTTCTCATGTGGCTTTGCGATTTGCCTGCTAGGGCAGCTTTCTAATGCTCTCTTGGGGGGCACTAGCTGTTTTGGGTCTCCTGGAACACAGGCCCTGCCTGTCCTGGTCCGACCCCATCCCACCTGAACTCAGGCTGTTTGTCTCTCTGCTGGAGTAGGTGGGGCGGGGCCCCACATGAGCTCAGACTGGTTGATTTTCTGTGGGAGGAGGAGGGCCAGCGACTCTAAGGCGATTCCCAGGCTTTCAACCACCCCTTTGTCACTGTGTTTGCTTCCGGCAGAGCGTCCTGGCCCTTACAAGCTGAGGATCCAAGGCCCAACAGATTGACACGCAGACAGACGACAGACAGAGGACGCACTGGCCCCTGGACCCCGCCACCTCCCTCTTCTCTGCGCTGCCTGCGCCCGGAGGATGAGCCCAGCTTTTAGGGCCATGGACGTGGAGCTCCGCGCCAAGGGTGTTCTGCTGGAACCCTTTGTCCATCAGGTTGGGGGGCACTCCTGCGTGCTCCACTTCAATGAGACGACCCTGTGCAAACCCCTGGTCCCAAGGGAGCACCAGTTCTACGAGAGCCTCCCAGCTGAGATGCGCAAATTCACTCCCCAGTACAAAGGTGAGCCCCCAGCAGCAGTAGGGGACAACAACGCTGTGCTGAGGACTTGCGAGGGGTTGTGGCCGAGGAAGGCCCAGGCAGCCATCCCCGGAGCCCTCGCCCCCTCCCACTCACTTGGTGTTTTCCCTTCTCCTCCTTCTCCTGGCCCTCAGCCCAGCACCTCACATCCTCAGTTTTCAAGCCCTGGTAAGCTTGCTCAATTGTTTTGTTTTATGGGTTTGTTTTGAGTTTATCTCTGGTGGAAATGTAGTTGTGTTTTATGTTCTGGTGTCTTCGTCACAGTAACCCATAGTCCCCCATGGGGGGGCAGCAGGGAAGACTTTGGGAGGATTTTAACCGGAAAACTTGCTGCCTGCTTTTTGTCCTCCAGGAAACCGGAAGCCCGAGTGATTAGGTAGGCTGGGAGCAGGATTGAGTCAGATGGAACGCAGGAGTGGGAGGTCTGTGCTGATTAGCTGAAGCTATTTGTTATTACAGAATGTCTCTGCAGTTGCTATCTGAAGGCAACCCTTTGATTCACATAGGGTGGCTTTTTCTTCCTTTTTATAGTGCATTCTTCTGGGAGATATTAGAAGTCACCAACATGGTGTGGCTTTTCCTGGGGGTTGGGGGTGGGGGAGAGGATCCTTTGTAAATCAAGGAAGACCCCATTAAAGAAATTAATTTTAAATTTGCAAGGACTGGTTTTACAAAAGACTCTGGAACAACTTAGGTTTCTTCTGTGACTTGAAATTTTGCTTTTTAAAGCCAGAATGTTATTGGTCACCTCTCTCTGTACTCTGAATATGCATGTGTTTGTGGTGGGGGTGGGGGAGTTGGGGGCCTTCACTTGGTCCTTCTCTGTTGTTTTTTCCAGGACAAAGCCAAAGGCCCTTTGTTAGCTGGCTGCCCTACTACTCCCTTTTTATCCCCTGGCCCTCCCCCCATCCACCCCGGTGGCCACTGGCCCTCCCCCCATCCACCCTGGTGGCCACAGGGAAGTGTGGTCCCCTGTATTCCCCACCCTGGCTCCTCTGTGCCCAGAGCTGGGGGCCACCTCAGAAGTGTCATCTCTCTTTGAGAACACATTCCCCTGCAGCGAGCGGGCGGGCAGCAAGGACTGAGCAGATTGAGTGATCCTGGGGCGGAATGGCCTGGGAGGAAAGGCGTTCAGCCAGTCGGTTGTAAGGCGTTCGTCGGCACCCGTTGAAACGCTCCCACACGACAGCCCCCTCCTCAAAGACTGTCTAATTACACATGGCAGGTTCTAGAGACTCCAGGGGAGAACTGCTTTCGAGGCCACCATGCATCTGTGTTCCCCACCCAAACCCTATCTACCTTGTGTTCATTTTGTTCTTTTGTGATATGAGACTGCAAAGATCAATAAAGTAACATGTTTGAGAAGGACAAAAGGCTTGGGGCGTCTGCCCTTGTGGGGGTACTGCGGGAAGCCTTTGGTAGGGTGTCTGTTGTGTTGTGTTGTGTGGTTTGTTTTGTTTGCCCCTTTATTTTGCTTGCCCAGTTTTCCCTTATCCTTGGACACTTCACCCTTAGGCAAACCTGTTTCCCCTGGGGGCTTCAGGCTCTGCTTTAAAGCAAGCTTTAAGGTCCTTGCTGTTTCTGTCTAGGGCATTAAATATTTCTACAAGATATAAAAAGCAAATGTTTTTACATCTCTCTTAGGCTTAGAAGAGTTACATAAAAATTAATAAACATTTTCAATGACAGAAAAATGTGTCTTGTAATTCTTTGGCTCTTGCCTTGATGAGTACTTCACAGAGGAAGACTCTCAGCCATGTTTGCTCCCTAATTGCTTGTCTTGTATGGTGTCATCTTTTCTAGCTGTTTTGATATTTGTTAGGTTTGCAGATGAGTTTGGGGCCTCGGGCAACATAGAGACTAAGGAACAGGGTAAGAAAAAAACAAATGTTACAATCATGTTATTTAGAATGCTTCTTGCTGTGGAATTAAAAGTCCTCTCTGCTCCTCAATCCCCTTTCAGGTGTGGTGTCCGTGCGCTTTGAAGAAGATGAAGACAGGAATTTGTGTTTAATAGCATATCCTTTGAAAGGGGACCATGGAACTGTGGACAGTTTAGACAATTCAGATTGTGAACCAAAAAGTAAGCTCCTAAGGTGGACAAACAAAAAACATCATGTCCTAGAAACAGAAAAGACTCCCAAGGACTGGGTGCGCCAACATCGGAAAGAGGAGAAGATGAAGAGGTGGGTATAGACTGAGACAGGAACCCTGGGCTCTGTGGGAGAGAAGGTTGGCAGGGGGATCCTGGTCAGGGCCTCATCCCCTGAAGCTCAGGATTCACTTGATGGACCTAGTAGGTGCCTTGTCACTCAGCAGCTAGTTCCTGCATGGCATACCTACCCAGCTCCTGTCTAATTGACCCTGGGTTAGATCATGCCATTTTGGGTAAACAGCTGAAGAAGCAGAAATAAAAGATATTTAGTTACTCATTTCTTCTGTGTGTGCCTTGTGCCAGACCCTGTGCTGCATCCTGGGAACATAGCACTGAGCAAGACAGGAACCATCCTTGCACCTCAGATTGCTCACAGATAGTAGGGAGCGGAATGGTCAGTTGGGCATCCCTGAAACTCAGGATCCACCTAGGCAAGGCCTTCCAAGTACTGCACCTTGGCAGAGCTTGTGAAAATAGAAATAGTAATATAAATTGAAGTATATATGATGTAGCTAAGCAGCTTGAGTCATTCCTTTGGAATTTCAATTCACACTTGCCTAGCCTCCTCCAGCATTCAGAATCAGAGGAGCCTAGATATACCAGAAGCCGGGGTGATAACAGGCTAGAAGAGTGCACAGGGATTGCCTGCCCATTGGGGGTTAAGGGGATAAGGGAGGCGTAGGCTGTTCTTGCATCTTAGGTTCTCCTTGCTGTAGAAAACAGTGGGCTGGTTCCTTTTTTTTTTTAATCAACTTTATTGAGGTTTAATTTGTCAATAATGCACCCATTTGAAGTGTTCAGTTCAATGAGTTTTGATGGATATATATACTATAACCATCACCACAATAACATCAAGATAACAAATTTCCTATCACTCCAGAAAGTTCCTTCATGCCTAAATAAATCACTATATTATTGGATCCTTATCTCTTTGTAGCCATAAGTTGGAAGAAGAATTTGAGTGGCTAAAGAAATCTGAAGTTTTGTACTACAGTGTAGAGAAAAAGGGGAATGTGAGTTCCCAGCTTAAACACTATAACCCTTGGAGTATGAAGTGTCACCAGCAACAGTTACAGCGAATGAAGGAGAATGTGAAGCATCGGAATCAGTACAGTATCCTTTGTTTGCAGGGTTTCTCTGCTTTGGGGAGGGGGGAATAAGTGAGGAATGCCTTTGGGTGTTCAGAGAGAGAAGATAGATTTTTTAGTCATGGTTGAATTCTCCTGTACTAGAGTTGTGCCAGGACACCCTGTGTGGATGACCGTGGGCAAATCTCACCTCCTTTAGGACCAGAAGCTGGCTTGAGAGTACAGGTGATGGTGTGGAAGTGACGGGTACCTGGGGATGAAAGGTGCCTCATGGAGGGGCCAGTTTGCATCAGGTAGGCTTTAACCTGAGAAGCCTAGAGGAAAAGGAAAAGGGGCTGGTTCCTGTTTTCACACTCTTGCATAGGCTAGGGACTGGTGTGGGGAGGACCGACTTTTCAGTCCTGGTTCACCAGATTCACCAGACTGGAACAGGAGCTATACATGGGGCAAGCACTAGGGTCCTTTTCTTTTTTTCCTTCTAACCCACTAAGCTATACTTCATTAGTATAGATTTTTTGTTTTTAGTAATTTCCTTACAGGGGAAAAATTTCCTCAGATAGAATTGAGAATGCTTTATTCATTTTTTTCCACTTTTTTGGGGGAAACTTTTAAAATGTTAAAATAGAATAACATGTATCCCTAACTACACATCACCCAGGTTCAGCAGTTTAACCTACTCATGTCAGTCTTGTGTCATTGCTATTCCTACACTAGCACCTTCTTTTTACCCAGCATGTCCCACTATATTTTTGAGGCAAGTCTCAGATACATAATTTCATCTGTGTACAATTCAGAATGTATCTCTAAAAGATAAGGATATTTGAAAACATTAATACCATCGTCACTCCTTTAAAAAGTGAACGATAATTCCTTAATATCAAGTATCTAGTTCATGTCTCCATTTTTTCTAATGTCTCTTAAGTATGTTTTTATTGATGGCTTGTTTGAATAGGGATCCAGATGAGAGTTACATGTTGTGTTTGGTTCAAATGTTTGTCTTTCTAAATATTCCTCCCTGTTTTTTCCATCTTGGAAATTTCTTGTCAAAGAAACTGGGTCTTCTCAAGTTTCCCACATCTGGATTTTGCTGATTGCATTCATTCTTTTTATATTCCTTCTACAGATTACTCTGTCCCATGTGATTCCAGTAAGTTGATAATTGAATTTAAGAGCTTGACCAGATTCAGTTTCAGTTTTTGGGAGGTGGGGCAAGAATCCCTTAGAATGCATGTCCATCTTCAAGAAGCACAGTGTTGAAGTGTCTTTCTCTTTGGGATCGTCGTTGCCTTAGATCCATTTTTTCATTAGTTGAGCTATTTTCTAATTTTATCATTCCTTCATTCATTAGCAGGAATCCTTCTAAATAGAGAAACTTTCCCTCATCAACTCTGTGTTATCTTGAGGTGTAGTTTATATAGGGAAGACAGGTTGAATGTTTATTTTCCTTTATTTACTAAGTCTTCAGAATAATGAGTAGGTTCCCTTACAACCTCAAAGGTGACCAATGAGTTTTTTTCTTCTTTTTTTTTTAATTTTATTTTGAAATAAATTCAGAGTTACAGGAACAGTTGCAAAAACAATACAAACCCCATACACAGAACTCCAGCGTACCCTGACCCCCTCCCCCGATACCCTGATCCACCAACTTTAACATCCTGTCACACGACCATTTCTTTCTTACCCTCCCTCCCTCCCTCCCTCCCTTCCTCCCTGTCATCCATCATCTATTGCTCTGTCTTCTGAACATATGAGAGCTAGCTGCACACATCCTTGAATAAACACTGTAATTCACATATACAATTCCCATGAACAAGAACATTCTTTTATGCAGTCCCATTAAGCGCAGCTAAGAAGTTCAAGAAATTCAACATTGATACAAAGCTTACATTCTGTATTTCCTTTTTTTTTTTTTTCTTATGTCTCAACTGTGTCCCTTTGAACTTCCTGTCCTCCATCCTCAGATCCCATCCAGGATCATTCCTTGGCATTCAGTTGTCATCTATTTAGACTTTTTTTTTTTCAGTTGTGGAAGCATATATACAACCTAAATTTTCCCATTCTACCCCCTCCCTAGCATTCCATTAGTGGGATTAATCACATTTAGAATGTTGTAATGTAATCACCTTCCCACCTTCCATTACTAGAAATTTCCTTTCACCTCAAAAAGCAACCCTAACTCATTTCTTAACTCCCCATTGCCCCTTCCCCCACTTCTTATAACCCATACTCTACTTTTCATCTCTATGGTCATATTCTCTGATAATTTCTTTGTGTTTACTGTGGGCTTAAATTTAACCTCTTAAATCCATAACAATCTTGTTTTTCTTTGATACCAACTTTACTTCAATAGGACACCTAAACTATGTTCCTATACTCCTCCACTCCCCCACCTTTATATAGTTCCTGTCAAAAATTACATACTTTACATTGAGTCCAAAACCACTGATTTGTCATTTAGAATTTGTGTTTTTATAGCATGTAGGAAGTAAATAGTGGAGTTACAAATCAAAAATTATTGACTTATATTTGTATTCCATTGTGGTCAGAGAATGTGTTTTGAATATATTCAATTGTTTTTGTTTTTAATTTATTGAGGCTTGTTTTATGTCCCAGCATATGGTCTATTCTGGAGAAAGATCCATGATCACTGGAGAAAAATGTGTGTCCTGGTGATTTTTGATGTAAGGTTCTACATATGTCTGTTAAAATTATCTATATCTCTCTGTCCTTTCTTTGTTTTTCGTTTGGTAGGGCTTCTTTAGTATCTGAAGTAGGGCAGGTCTTTTATTGGCAAAATCTCTCAGCATTTGTTTGTCTGTGAAAAATTTAAGCTCTCCCTCAAATTTGAAGGAGAGTTTTGCTGGATAAAGTATTATTGGTTGGAAATTTTTCTCTCTCAGAATTTTAAATATGTCTTGCCACTGCCTTCTTGCCTCCATGGTGGCGGCTGAGTAGTCACTACTTAGTCTTATGTTGTTTCTTTTGTATGTGGTGAATTGCTTTTCGCTTGCTGCTTTCAGAACTTGCCCCTTCTTTTCAGTATCTCACTACTTAGTCTTATGTTGTTTCTTTTGTATGTGGTGAATTGCTTTTCGCTTGCTGCTTTCAGAACTTGCCCCTTCTTTTCAGTATCTGAAATCTGATCAGAATATGTCTTGGAGTGTGTTTATTTGAATTTATTCTATTAGGAGTTCGCTGGGCATTTATGCTTTGTGTATTTATATTGTGTAGAAGGTTTGGGAAGTTTTCCCCAACAATTTCTTTGAATACTCTTTCTAGACCTTTACCCTTCTCTTCCCCTTCTAGGACACCAATGAGTCTCAAATTTGGACGTTTTATTTTATCTGTCGTATCCCTGAGATCCATTTCGATTTTTTTGATATTTTTCTTTCCTCTGTTCTTTCATTTTCTGTTCTGTGGTCCACTAGGGCACTGCATTGTTCAACTTCCTGTAATCTTGTTTTATGAGTTTCCAGAGTGTTTTTAATTTGGCCAACAGTTTCTTTTATTTCCATAAGATCTTCAGTTTTTTAATTTACTCTTGCAATTTCTTCTTTATGCTCTTCTAGGGTCTTCTTGATGTCCTTTATATCCCGTGCCATGTTCTTCTTCATGTCCTTTATATCCTGTGCCATGCTCTCGTTCTTTGTAGACTGTTGATTTATTGCACCAGGTACTGTGTCTCTTCTGATATTTTGATTTGGGTATTTGGGATTGGGTTCTCCATATCGTCTGGTTTTATCATATGCTTTAAGATTTTCTGTTGTTTTTGGCCTCTTGGCATTTGCCTTGCTTGATAGGGTTCTTTCAAGTTGTAAAAAATACAACTTGTGGGGTGTGTGTCTGGGTGGTTAGGGATGCAGGGCAGCTTTAACATTCAAACCTCCCAGGTGTTCCCGGAGATTCAAGGCTGTTGCAAGAGTCTAAGCCTTCATTTCAGTTTTGCCCCAGATTTTCTCTGCTGCTGACCCACAAGTCCCTGGCATTGACGTAGCGTCCATGGGTTTTCCAGGCGGGCCCCCCTTCTCAGCTGTTATATTCCAGGGCCTGTGCTGAGGGAAGGCTGTGCTACATCACAAATGCACGCTGTCCCTCAAGGGAAGCCCCAGGCTGCTGGGCCAGGCAGGGGTGCTCCCAGCCTGATGCAAAGATGGCTGAATGGGACGTCTCAAACCACCCCCCCTTTCGCCCTGCTCTGCCTTCCCAGCTCCAGGACAACTAGATGTGTATGCACCCAAGGCCGCTGTCCCCGGCCGATATTCTGGTGTGTGCACAGTGCCGTAGGATACACTCCCCGTTACACTGGGTTTCCTGGCACAGCTCTGGGCTGTGGGTACGGCCCCGGGCAGGAGTGTCTCCAGCCCGCCGAGGAGCCAGCTGGAAGCAGCGTGGTTTCTTTCTCCTTTTGACTCTCCCCTCTGCCCCCCGGCCCTGAGGGAATCAGCAGCAGTCTATCCTCCATGCCAGACACCGAGAGGTTGGCACAGCCCGCTCCTGCCGTGTTTCACTGGGCGGTTCTCACCATTGTAACTGCAGCCACTCCTGGTTTTTTTGTTTTTTTTTTTAAAAGAGCTAGTCCATCTCCAAATGCCAACCCGCAGTTTCCCCACACCGCAGCACGGCTGCGGGGCTTTCAGATGGCTTACTCACTCGTTTCAGAATGCAGACTTCTGGTTTCACCAAGTGCACGGTCCCTGTGGTTTTAGCAGACCTTGTCCAGCTGGGCATCACTGAAATTGGTGTTCTGGGTCACTTTCTGGTTTTTATCTAGTATTTTTCATGGAGGTGTTTTTTTGCCCTGTCTCACCTATCTGCCATCTTAGGTTCTCCCCCAATGAGTTTTTAAAGCATCATTATGAATGCAGGGATTGAAGCATATTGTTTCAGTCCAGTGCAGTTGTTATCTTTACTAATCCTCAAATTGTCTTATATTTGGCCAGAGGGAGCCGCTTCAATTAGACTTAAATCATTTTGATACAACCACAGTAGTCTGTGATGGCTGTCTTGCTTTCTAGGGTATGAAATGATAGTCCAGGGCCATCTACATATTCTGTTCCGGTTGTAGACTCAGCTATTCCTCTAAGGCATGGGTGGGCAAACCTTTCTGGTAAAGAGCCAGATACTAAATCTTGTAGCCTTTGCAGACCATGCAATCTCTGTCACAACTCTGCCATAAGGTGTGAAAGCAGCCAGACAGTAATGTAAATGAACGAGTGTGGCTGTGTTCCAATAAAAGTTTATTTATGCTCATTGAAACTTGAATTTCACATAATTTTTACATGTCATGAAATATTTTCTTTTGATTATTTTTAACCATTTAAACATGTAAAAACCAATCCTAGCTTATGAGGCTGTACAACAATAGGCAGGGGGTTTGCCAACCCCCGTTTGGAACCCTGCTTTTTAATGGGAAATGGTGAGACCTTAACCTGGGACCTTGGGATACTCACTTTTTCTGGCCATTGTTTCTAAACCTTTTCAGTGGGAAAGGTTGGGAAATACACAAAATAAAATGAAAAAATATTTTCATGGATTCATACTGATACTATTTCT
This sequence comes from Bradypus variegatus, assembly GCA_004027775.1. Classification (NCBI taxonomy): domain Eukaryota; kingdom Metazoa; phylum Chordata; class Mammalia; order Pilosa; family Bradypodidae; genus Bradypus; species Bradypus variegatus. The sequence continues at coordinate 12,995 of PVKY010000196.1, forward strand.
AGCTTACATTTTTGGAATACATGATTTCCTGAACTTCTTTGATGTTCTATTTGTAATTGAGGACAGAATGCTGTTGAACCCTGGTGAGAGATGAAAATGCCTTGTACTCTGCATAGGAGACAGCAGGACTGATAGGGTTCTCTGTGGCTGGCTGGCATGAGGCGCTGTACAGCCGCACCTCTTGTGGGAGGATTGTCCTTAACAATGCAGAATTTATCTTATTGGAGAATCTGACCTCCCGCTACGAGGTGCCTTGTGTCCTGGATCTCAAGATGGGCACCCGCCAGCATGGTGATGATGCTTCAGAGGAGAAGGCAGCCAACCAGATCCGCAAGTGCCAGCAGAGCACATCTGCAGTCATCGGGGTTCGCGTGTGTGGCATGCAGGTGAGGGGCGTGCTGGCACATGGCATGGGCTGACCAAAGCATCCAGTGGCTCCCACTCCCTCACCCTTGGCATAATCCTGTTTGCTCAAAACATTTCACATTTGGTCTCTGAGTCTGTCATTTTGGCTCAACTCTGGCATGAGCACACATGCCTGGGTGATGCCATCTGGGGCTGCCCTGGTTGGCTGAGTCCATAGTCTGTAGCAGTGGTAGGAAGGAAGGTGGAAGTGTTAGGCCCTCTCCACCAACCCAGATGAGAGCACAGTGGTGGAGAGGGCTGCATACTGGATAGGTAATGATTGGCAAGGACAGTGGCTCTTGTATGACTGGTATACTTTGGCTCATGTATGACTGGTATACTTGACAAATTAAAGGGTCTGATCCAGGGTCACCTCATTGCCCTCTCCCTACTACTCTTGGGTCTGAGACCACCCTCAGCCCCTGACCTACTGGCCTACCTCCCATAGGTGTACCAGGCAGGAAGTGGGCAGCTCATGTTCATGAACAAGTATCACGGGCGGAAGCTGTCGGTGCAGGGCTTCAAGGAGGCACTTTTCCAGTTCTTCCACAATGGGCGGTACCTGCGCCGTGAGCTACTGGGTCCTGTGCTCAAGAAATTGACTGAGCTTAAGGCGGTATTGGAGCGACAGGAGTCCTACCGCTTCTATTCAAGCTCCCTGCTGGTCATCTACGATGGGAAGGAGCTGCCCGAGGTGGCCCTGGACTCAGATGCTGAGGACTTGGAGGACCTGTCAGAGGAGTCGGCTGATGAGTCTGCTGGCGCCTATGCCTACAAGCCCATCGGTGCCAGCTCAGTGGACGTGCGCATGATCGACTTTGCACATACCACCTGCAGGCTGTATGGTGAGGACAGTGTGGTGCATGAGGGCCAGGATGCTGGCTATATCTTTGGGCTCCAGAGCCTGATAGACATTATCACAGAGATAAACGAGGAGAGTGGGGAGTGAGCTTGCTGGCTGCACCAGCACCTGAGAGACTCTCTGTGTCCCAGGCACAGCTGTGCTGCGTCAAGGAGGAGGCTGGCATGGCCAGGAGGTTGCCCCTGCAGCCTGGAGCTGACCCGCAGAGGCCTCTGTGAGCCCTGGCTTGAGCCAGCCCCTGCTGCCCTTGGAGTCTTTATTTATTTTAACGATTTCTTCAACATTCCACATTTGATGATGCAGATACCTCTTTCTTCCTTGAGTGTAAATGTTCCAATACAAATCTTTTTATTAATAGTACACAGTCCTGCTGTCATTCTTACTAGGGGCTGGCAATTCCCCCCATTCCCCCACCACCTGCTGTGACCTCCACCCTGGCCCAGCTGAGAGCAAGGGTCTTCTGGCTATTTCATGCCACTCTGCACCCCACCCCTGGACCCCAAAGTCTCCACAGCCTCTTGGCTAGGACCTCACTTCTCCAACCCAACCCCCAAAAGTCACCCAAAAAGAACACACAAACACGGACAAATGACAGCGAGGCCCCTCTGGATTCTGGGCTAGCCTAGTGTCCTAGCACCCCCAAGAATCCCACTTGAGCTGGGCAGTGGCAGTAGGTGCTCCAAACTGTGGGTCTGGTTTTGATGGCTTCCTGGCAGCAGCTAATTAGCTGTGCATTGTGATGTCAGATGTCCTGGAGCCAATGCTGGGGTCTCAAGTAGCTGCCAAGCTCCTGTCCATTGGCAGCCCTGAGTTCTGTGGTGGAGGGGCCCAAGAGAGTGGGATTCAAGGTGAAGGGATTATTCCAGGAAGGGTGTCCATTTGGCCACACCACCTGTCCCCCTCCTACACAGCTCTGGGCCCAGCAGGAGTTATATACCAGTCTCATCGTTGATGCAGTCTGAGCCCAGGCAACCCCCAAGACAGCTACCTTGACTTTCTCAGGAGGGTCTTCAGAAGGAGAATGGATGGCAGGAGGTCTTGAACTCCAAAGCCAGCACCGTTGGGAGAGGGGCACAGACCCAGGGCAAAGATAGTGGGGTCAGGGGAGTCTGGTTCTAGCAGCTCCATCTCCCTCCTGTCCTTGCTGTCCCATAACCTCCTGTGCCACCTATTCAGTGCCCTCTGTTCCCCAAACAAGCCAACTATATATATGGGACTGGCATGCCTGCACCTCCTGCTATGGGCCCAGGCTTCCAGTGGAAAGTGGGTGGCTGGACCGGCCTCAGGATCCTCACCCCATCAGGAACCCTTTTGTTCCCAGGCTTCTAAAGATCTTGAGGTCAGATTGTACTAGAAAGGTGGATCTGTCTGGCCACATAGCACCCCACCCTCCACCTGCACTCCTGTCTGCCCTCAAAAGGGGGTGTCAGAAGTAAGCAAGATAATTTGGAGTAGTAAGTCCTATAAAGACAATAAAACAGCAGTGTGATAGCGATTGATAGGAGTGGGGACTGGACGACCTCAACGCTGGGAGGGAGGGAGGGAAGGGGAGGGAAGAGTATAGGCAGAGAGGGTTGAATGTGAAAAGGCCCTAGGATGGAGAGGGAGAAGCCAGAGGACTTGGGGGGGGGGGTCACCCTAAAAGGTCTGTGGGTAGGGGAATGGCCCGATCTGGTTTCTGTTTTTATGGCCAACCCTCCCGATGCTTGCTCCCCATTGCCCACCATGGGCGAGGGAGGCCGAGAGATCGAGTCACCGCGGGGCCTCCAAGTGTCGGATCAGCAGGATCCAACAATGGGGCCATCCTCTCAGGGTAACCATCCTTACTATTAGTGGGTTGGACCCGCTCCCCAGGGCGGCAGGGGGCGCCGTAGCGCCCGGGCTTGACCGGAAGAAAGGAGTAGAACCAGGACGGGAGGGGAAAAGCCGAGGTCAGGGCTCCGGGGACGGGTACTGGAGCGGGGGCAAGGGCGGAACTCGGGGATTTCGGAGGTCTGGGGACGAGGGGCGGCGGACTCTCGAGCCCTGCCCCACCACACCACGCCATTTATGGCCGGCAGGAGGCGCCGCACCCATGCGCATGGTGACACACTCCAGGGGCGGGGCTGCGGCGGGCGGGCGCGCGCGCGCGCACGCGTGGTGTCACGGGGCGGGGCTAGCGTGGCGCGTTGCTCCCGGCCTGCTGTCTCGGCTTCGCACCCCTAGCTGCCTACCCTGTCCCGGCCCAGCCCGGCTCCATGTACCGCGCGCTGTACGCCTTCCGCTCGGCGGAGCCCAATGCGCTGGCGTTCGCCGCGGGGGAAACCTTCCTGGTGCTGGAGCGCAGCAGCGCGCACTGGTGGCTGGCGGCGCGGGCGCGCAGCGGCGAGACGGGGTACGTGCCGCCCGCCTACCTGCGCCGCTTGCAGGTGAGTGTGCCCCTCTGCCCGACCTCCGCAGCCCATGGGACTGGGCCTCATGACAGGACCGCAGAACCGATCCCAGGTCTTCCAGAACCCGAGGCCGGGACTTTCAGCAGACTAGGAGTTTGAGTACTTGACCCTGAGACCCCAGACCCTCGGAGGCTGGGACGCCAAGAGCCAGAACCCTTCTCAAAAGACCAAGCTCTCGACAGCCAACTCGGAGGGCTCCAGATCCACCAGAATCCTAATTCTATGACTATGAGACACCTAGGGATCCCAAACCTATTGGGACTCCAGTAACTGAATCCCCATCTGAATAGGATTCAAGAGCCAAACCCCGGGACTCCAGACCCACCAAATTCTAGCCAGTTCTCCAGATCCCTGAGACCCCAAGCCCTTAACATGCCCTTTCTTTATATTCCCCAGGATTCCATGTTGTCTCCTAGTGTCAGACCCCCGCTGGAGCCAACTATGCCACCACAAGACCTAGGCCACCATGGATACTTCCACTACCCTGCACTCAGCTACTCTCTAAGCTCTTCTCAAGACACCCCCCACACACACACACACTCCGCCCCATACACACACACACACACACACACATTCCTTCTCTGAATCAAGACCTCAGCCACTGTTGATACTCCCTGGCGGTACTCCCCCCACCGCCAAGCCTCATGCCCTAACTTCTCCAACTTCTTCTGAAAGTGAGGTTTCCAGCCATCCCTGTTCCCAACCTGGAATGGGGGCTGCTCCCATTTTAAGGAAGTGAGATCCCCTCTACAGCTTCCCCTAGTTTGGCCAGAGTCCCATTTCCTTCCAGCAGACGCTGCAGCTCTGGTTCCTGTTTCCCCAAGAGCAGCCCTGCTGCAGGGGAAGGGGTGGGGTGTCTCCTGCTGGTCTATTCTTGTGACAGGGAAAAGGAGGGTCTGGAGGCCTGTCCCAGACACCCCCCCTCACCCCCCCATCCTGTGCTAGTCCCTAGCCTTTAGGAAATGTGCTATCCTAGCCCAGTTCAGGACAGAAATAACAGGTTAAATTTGGACATGTCATCTGTTCTTACTAGAGCAAGGGAGCAGGCCCTGGACCCTGGGGACTTCCTCACAGATCCTCTGTCCTTTCCCATCTAGGAGTGTCTGGGGTGAGAGGAGGGACCCTGGACATCAGGGCTGATGGATCTGGGATGAATGTCAGCCCCATCCTGTCTGGGAGTGGGGGCTTGTTGGAGGCCTCTAAGGTATATCCTGCCTCTTCCCCCCACTGGGCATAAGACAAGGGCCTGTGAGGCCCCTGCCCAGCCAGAGCCAATGGGGCAGGGCATGGGGAGGGTGGGGGAGGCAGAGAGGCCACAATCTTCTGTCTCTCTGTCTCTGTTTCTTTCTGTGTCTCCCCCAATGTCTTAGTCTCCCCAACTGTCTGCGTACCTCTTTCTGTGTCATTCTGACTCCGTCTGTATGTGTGCCTTTCTTCCTCTGACCCTCTCCCCCGGCTCTGTTTTTTTCTGCATGTCTTCCTCTGCCTCAGTTTCCATGTTTCTCTGAGCTCACTCTGTCTTTCTGACTTTGTATTTATGTGGGTCTCTCTCTTTCTGTCCCCATCGCTCTATATTCTGGCCCTCTGCACTTCAGTGTGCCCTGTACCACCTGGAGGACTTTGCTGACCTCTGCTTCCTTCTGTCTGTCCCCCTCAGAGAAGCTTCTCATACCTGCTCCAAAGTGAGATTACCTCAGCTCCATAGCCTGAGGAGCCATGTGTGCCAGGGACAGCGGAGGAGGGATAGGGGTGGCTGGTCCCCCAGCTGACACTCTCCCATCCCATGCTGGCCTGGGTAGATTAGACCCCTGGGCCTAGAGTGTGGCAGCACAGAGCCTGGGGCAGGGGTCAGGCCCCTCTCATGTCCTTCTTTTGCCACAAACACAACTGTTGCTTCCCAGGGATGGTCTGGAAGATTCCTGGGACAGCTTAGGGAGATGAGGGCCAGCAGGGCTGGAGGGAGGAGGTTGTTTTGACCCTCCTTGGCTTCCAGGGTCTGCAGAGTGCTTGATGGGGGCAGGGCTCCTCTGGAGTATGACCTTTGTTTTGGGAAGGATCAGAAAGAGTCAGTGATTTGTTGTGGGATTCCAGACACTGGAGGCGTCTTGCTTGGCATCTATCTCAACTGGGTTCTGAGTCAAGCCCAGAAGTAGCCTAGATGTGCCTTCCTGGTCCCAAGCTGGGGGTCCCTGGGCTATGGTTTTGCTCTAGACCCTGGGTTTTCAGAGACATCTTAGCTGAGAGTCTCATTGTGGGATAAACTCTGAATGGGGCCCCAATATGTAAAATGGTAGCATGGAGGCTACCCTGTGTCCCAGCTCCCTGAGTAATGTGGTTTGAGAGCCCCATTCCTTACTCTAGTTCAACTTCCCATGCTCATGTCCAGCATTCCAGGCTGTGGCTCTAGTGGATCCATCCTGAGCTGGATGTGGGCTGAGTATCCCACTTGGCACCCAGGTCTAACTGCCCACCCCTTGACCCCGCAGGGCTTGGAGCAGGATGTCCTCCAGGCCATTGACCGGGCCATTGAGGCTGTGCACAATGCAGCCATGCGTGAGGGTGGCAAGTACAGTCTGGAACAACGTGGAGTCCTCCAGTGAGTGCAGGGGTTGAGCAGGGGGATGGCACCTCCCAGACAGCATGGGGTGGGGAGGCCGAGGTCCTTCATTGAGTCCTGGGGATGTATGGAATGCAATGCAAGGCTGGGGTAGTACGTGGTATTGCAGAGTGGGATGGGGAGGGGAGGGGCTGTGGGGGGCCTAACATACCTCAGGGAGCGTGTGGGAACCTTGGGAGATGTGAGGTATCACTCCACCCCCCAGTGTGTCTGCCCTTCTCCATCAGGAAGCTAATCCACCATCGGAAAGAAACCCTGTCCCGCAGAGGCCCGTCAACCCTCGTCCCCGCAGCTATGACACCATCCACCAGTGACCATTATCTGGATGCTGCTGCCTCCAGGCAACCCAATGGAGTGTATCGAGCTGGGTTTGAGCGGCAGCATAGCCTGCCCAGTTCTGAGCATCTTGGGGCGGATGGAGGCCTCTACCAGGTAGGTAGTGAGGACATCCTGAGGAAGGGAAGTAGTCGGGGCTTAAGGCTTCATCCAGAGGCTTGAGGGGTGCACTCAGGTCAGTGATGTGGTCCAGGGCCATAGCCCTGCCCGCCACTCAGCATGGAGCCTGTCAGGCTGCCACTCCAGACTCTTTTCTGTCCTCTCAGATCCCACCTCGCCGAGCAGCACCTACCACGCCACCCCCACCCATGAAGCGCCGAGACCGCGAGGCCATGGTGGCTTCAGGGAGTGGTGAGAAGGCAGAGGGAGGGTTGGGAAAGGGGGACATGGGGGAACCTGTGTTTGGAGTGGTTGCTCTCCCAGTGTCAGGGAGATGGGGGATCTAGACTTCAGGGGAGGACAGGGCCCCCATGCTGGGGTGATTAAGGGCTCTGGGTTTGGCGGGGAGTCAGGGCGTAGCAGAGAATCTGGGCTCTGCATTGGGGATGAGCGGTAGGGCCCCCCAGGATGCTGCCCCCAGCACAGCATCCATTCTCTGTCCACAGGTGACTGCAACACCACACCCTCTGTGGGCAGTTCTGGGTCCAGCAGCTCCTTGGTCAGTAGCACTTCCCTGGACACGCTATATACTGGCTCTAGCCCCTCTGAGCCGGGCGCCAGCTGCTCACCTACACCCCCACCTGTGCCCCGCCGAGGCACCCACACCACTGTGACCCAAGCCCAGCCCCCTTCCTCCAAGGCACCAACCCTTGAACCCCCTGCAGAGGATACGGCAGTTGGTACAACTTCAGCCCCTGACGAGCTGGAAGCCCTGGGCACCCTGAGGCTGGAAACCCCGGAGGAGAAGGCGGTGCCTGAAACAGCTGTGCCGAAGACCATTGGGGCAGAGCTGATGGAGCTCGTGAGGAGAAACACTGGCCTGAGCCATGAGCTATGCCGCGTGGCCATCGGCGTCGTGGTGGGTCACATCCAGGCCTCCGTGCCAGCCAGCTCACCTGTCATGGAACAGGTCCTCCTCTCGCTGGTGGAGGGCAAGGTGAGCGTGGGCAGCAGAGCCAGGAGCCTGCCCTGCCATCCCTACCCCTTTCCCACCCTCACTGTTCATCCAGCCTTTACCTAAGAGGTATTCATTGAGCTCTAGCTCTGGGCCCTTGCTGTGCTGGGCATGGGGGACATTTTAACTCAGCCCTGAAGGGGAAAGGGAGGAAAGGCATTCCAGGCCAAGGCTCAGCGTAGACAAGGGCCAGGGGGCAAGACTGAGCTGGGCTCATGGAGAAAGTAGAACAAGGCCAGCATGGCTGGAACACAGAGTCAGGGAGCAGGTGGTGTGGGAAGAACTGAGACCTGGGACCAGATGCAGGTGGCCAAGAGTTCTCTCTGGCCGTAGGCAAGGGCATGAGTGAGGGCATTGCCCACTGGCCTTGGCATTGGAGAGAAAGGGGTGCTTCGTGAGCTGTAACACAGGCCTTAGTGCTGACTTGGCAATGAGGGAGAGATGTGTGGATGTTGTGGGGCGGGTGGGATCCTTCACTGAGGTTGGAGGGAGATGAGCCCACTCTACTTATGGGGCCAGATGGGCCAGAGCTCTCCTGAGGGAGCCACGGCTCCTCCTCCTGCAGCTCTGGTTCGGGGCAATGGGTCAGTGTGCTTGCCCATGCTGGCAGCTAGCCAGCAGGGTTCAAGGGAAGTGTCGGGGGCAGGAGGTGGCAGGCCCGGTGGCCACCGTGTGTGGAATCAGAGGGTGGGGACGAAAAGAGTCACATCCAGGCAGTGAGGGAGACTACGGTGATCCTCGTTGGGGTTATTTATCCAGGTCTTTTTGTTGGAAAACACTCCAGGTACATCTCATTCAGGATCCTGTCCCAGGGGGTCATCAAGTCCAGGGACAGTGGAGTCACTTGGGGAGGGGGCCTTGGAGTCCTGGTGTTGAGAGATGAGCGATGGGGGTAGTTCTTATGTGGGTGGTTGGGGGGGCTGCTGTGAGAAGAGGGAGAAGAACTGGGGACAGTCTCCTCAGAAAAGTGGGACACTGACCAGAAACAGCTCAGTAGGTGAGGCCAGGACCTCTTCCTTGCGTGACCCCGGCCTGGAGCTCATGCTCATGGCCTTGGGATCTGGGTCAAGCCCCCTCCCAGCTGTGGGCCATGAGGGACTTGAGCTCTAGGGTATAGGCCCAGGGGTGGATGCTGCAGCCAGTGGGGACTTCCTGGAGGTGGTGATGGGCAAAGAGTGTACTGATCCCTGCCTTCCCCTGCCCCAGGGCTTGAGCGCAGCCCTGCCCTCAGGGCAGGTCTGCCATGACCAGCAGCGGCTAGAGGTGATCTTCTCAGACCTGGCTCGCAGGAAAGATGATGCCCAGCAGCGCAGCTGGGCCCTGTACGAGGATGAGGGTGTCATCCGCTGCTACCTGGAGGAGCTGCTGCACATTCTGGTGCGGAGTGGGACGTGGGTGCCCACATGCATCCCCCAGCATGCGAGGCACTAACCCTCCACCCTGTATCATCCCTCCAATGCTCGGGAATCTCCCCTACATGTGAGGTGCCCAGCTCGGTTACATATGGCTGCTCGGTGCTCACTTCCTCCTCCCCACAGACTGATGCAGACCCTGAAGTTTGCAAGAAGATGTGCAAGAGGAATGGGTTCGAATCTGTACTGGCCTTGGTGGCCTATTACCAAATGGTGTGTATGAGCTGAGGGAAGGGCACGGAGGGACCTGGGTGGCTGTGGGGCTGCTAGGCACTGAGCATGCAAGGTCCCCTGCCAGGAGCACCGGGTGTCCCTGCGGCTGATGCTTCTCAAGTGCTTCGGTGCCATGTGCAGCCTGGATGCAGCCATCATCTCCACACTTGTGCTGTCTGTGCTGCCTGTGGAGCTGGCACGGGACATGCAGACAGACACACAGGGTGAGGCCTGGGGGGTTCCCACCATCTGCGGGAGGTTCCTGCCACCTGCAGGGACTCTGACTGCCTGCCTCACTCCTCCCTGCCAGACCACCAGAAACTCTGCTACTCCGCCCTCATCCTGGCCATGATCTTCTCCATGGGGGAGGCAGTGCCCTATGCACACTATGGTAAGAAGGCAGGTCAGTGACCAGCTGGCCACAGGGAGCCCACGATCAGCCAGAACCAGAATCCATGGCCTGGGAACTCACTGACCACAGCCTGACAGAAATGGGGAGTCCCCTGGGCTCATAGCAAGCCAGGGAGGTTGGGTGGTGTGGGGAGTGGAAGGGGCAGGCCTGCAGGCCTCTGTGTGCCCCTCTGCCAGAGCACCTGGGCACACCCTTTGCCCAGTTCCTGCTTAGCATTGTTGAGGATGGGCTGCCCTTGGACACCACAGAGCAGCTACCAGACCTCTGTGTGAACCTGCTTCTGGCTCTCAACCTGCACCTTCCAGGTAGGGATGGGGCACAACTGGGAGGTAGCTGACCAGCCATGGGGCTCTCCAGGCTCCTCACCTGTGCTCTTATCTACACCTATTTCCTTCCTCAGCCCCTGACCAGAATGTCATCATGGCTGCCCTAAGTAAACATGCCAATGTCAAGATCTTCTCTGAGAAGCTGCTATTGCTCCTGAACAGAGGGGGTGAGGGGCCCTTGAATCTGCATGGGTGCCACTTTGATGCTTTGTGACTCTCTGACCCCCATGATCCCCTGGGGTGGCTCTGGGACCCCTGCAAGGACTGCCCTGACCTCTGTGACCCCTACCTCCTAGATGACCCTGTGCGAATCTTCAAACACGAGCCACAGCCCCCGCACTCCATCCTCAAGTTCCTGCAGGATGTGTTCGCCAGCCCTGCCACAGCTGCCATCTTCTATCACACAGACATGATGGCACTCATTGACATCACTGTGCGGCACATCGCAGACCTGTCCCCCGGAGACAAGGTGCCTGGAGATGGCTGCAGTGGGGATAGGAGTTGTATAGAAAATGAAATGAAATGAGGGGACAGTGGCACTAACTGGAGAGGGGGGTGCACAGGCACTGCTCAGAGTGAGTCGGTGTGGGAGGCCCCTCAGAAACCATGATGGGTGTGCCAAAACCTGAAGGAGCCAGCCATGAATTGATCTGGAGGTCAGATGTCTTCAGAAAGCAGGTGTGGCTTGAGTGGAGGGACTGGTGGGAGGTAAGGAAAGAGGAAGTAGTTTATACAAAACTTTGGAGGTTGGGCAGGGAGTTGTGTTCCTCAGAGGAGGGGAAGTGTCTGGAGGGTTCCAAGTAGGAATGACATGATCTGATTTACATCCCAAATGGAATTTAGAATTTAGACTGTGTGAGAGCAGAGTGGAAGCTGGGAGGCCCTTGAGGAAGCTCCTGCAGCTGTCCTGATAGCATGGATGGGGTAGGGAGAGGCCATGTCAGAAGTAAGAAGAGGTCAGGTTTGGGGTCTGTTGGAAGTGGATCCATGGGGGCGGCCACTGGCTCAGACACAGGGTGAGGGGCTGAGGGAAAGGGAGATGCAAGGAGGACACAGACAATTTGTCTTGAACAACTGAATGGATGAGTTGCTGATTTCTGATGAGGAAGGCTGGGGGGGTGAAACTTTTGAGGGGAGAAATAGAGTTCTGTTTTGCATGTCTCAAGATTGAGAATATGCCTGCTAGACAATCAGGTATGAGAGACATCAGCGAGGCAGTGGGATGTGGGCTGGGGCTGGAGGAAGACATTTTGGAGTGGTCTGTGTGTAGATTAGAGGGAAGCCTGTGGTGGTACTGGCGCTTAGGGAGTAAGATGGACAGTCAGCAGGAAGTGCAGGCCTGAGCCCCGGGGCACAGTGGGGACTGAGAAACCCAGGAGAAAAACAAAGAAAGCAGAAGCCCCAAAGCCACGTGTTTGGAGGAGAGAGATCAGCAGACTCCACACTGTCAGCCTGAATGAGACAAGGGCTGAGAATTGGCCATTGGCTTTGCCACACAGAGGTGAGTGGTGATTCACAAACAGTGTCATGGAGTGGAAGGAAGACAGTCTGAATGGAAAGCTTAAGAATAATTAAAAAATGTAGGGTGGAGGTAGTCAGGGTGGATGGGGAGTGGATGCATTAAATGAAGGTGATTCTTGTGAAGAGATTTCCTGTGAAGAGTGGCAGAAAACCAGGGGCTTACTGGAGGAGACATGGGATCAGTGCAGGTGTTTCACAGGTGGGAGACACTGATGCCTGTTTCTGGGCCAGTGGGAATGGTCCAGTGGCATGGAGAACTGGACAGTGTGTTGGGAGAGCAGGCCACAGCAGGAGGCAAGTAGATGAGTCAGGGAGGGCCTGGGCCTGTGGAGGAGGGATGGCCCCAGACAGGACCTGGGGTAGTTCATGCCAGTGGGGATAGGTAAGATGTGGATGCTGAGAAGGGAAGATGGGGAATTTCTGAAAAATTACTTCTGTTTTTTCCTTCAAGCACAAGGCCAGCTGACCAGGAAGTTTAGGTTTGGAAAACGGGGAGAAGGCGTGCAATGGTCTTTTTAAGGAAGAACAAACATGGCAGAGAAATGCCTGCAAGTCCTAAGCACTGCCGAGTGTCCATTTGAGGTTCATGGTAGTGAATGAAGTTCAAGCTTGCAGCACAGCTCTGCCATTGTCTACTGCTTAGACACTGGTGTTTTATGCACAGGTGCCTTCATCCAACCAGGATTAGGAGTTAGCAGGGTGACTCAGCCTCAAAATGGTTTTGGTATAGATTGCTGGAATCAAAGGTAAAGGGAGAAATGAGGGATGGCTATTGGAGCTGCTCAAGCCAGAGGTGCTGGGGTTTGGGCGGTGGGTGGTGTTAGAGATGGATTCAGGGCATATGTAGAAGGTAAAATGGCCAGGTCTTAGAGATAGATCAGACATGTGATATGAGGGAAGAGAGAAATCTAAGAGAACACCCGTGTTTCTGGCCTGTGCATTTGTGTGGACAGCAGTGCTCTTTATTAAGATAAAGAACATGGAAAACCTTCAGGTTTGGAGGATGGGGACAACCATGAGTTTGGTTGTGAATATATGGGAGTGAGGTCTCTGAGATACGCAGGAGATAACTCGTGGGCAGGTGAATCTTCTCATCTAGACTTCTAGGTGAGAGGTCTGAATGTGGGGCGGTATTCAAAGGCATAGGTGTGACTGAATCTTGCAAAGTGAGAGAGGATAGAGTGAGAAGTCGAGCACTCTGATTGGCCGACAGTGGCGCCTTGAGGGCCCCAGAGTTAAAGGATGGTCAGGGGGCTCGCTGCTTCCCTTTCCACTTCTCTGAGTCAGGACTTCCCTGGACCAGCCATATTCTAGGACTGTCAGTGGATGGAATAATTCATTAATTCACTTATTCAACAATTATTGAAGGCCAATTCTGTACCAGGTACATTCTGGGGATGTAGCCCTGATGTTCAGTGGTGTGAGCTGGTCCAAAGCCCTGGGGTCCATGTGGCAGTAGTGACCTGTCCCCATCTGGTAGCAGTTGCAGTGCCTCCCTGGGGTCCCTGAGCTGGCCTGCTTTTCCCACAGCTGCGCATGGAGTACCTCTCCCTGATGCATGCTGTGGTCCGCTCCACACCCTACCTGCAGCACCGCCACCGGCTGCCTGACCTGCAGGCTACCCTGCGACGCATCCTGACTGAGGAGGAGGCCTTGCCCCAGTGCCAGATGGACCGCATGATTGTCCAAGAGATGTGCAAGGAATTCCCAGTGCTGGGTGAGGCCCCCAGCTAGCACTCTCCCTGCGTCCCTTTCCTGCAGCCCTGGGTAGGGTGCAGGGGCTTTGGGGCTTGGCCCCAAGAATGTTTTGCACTGATGGTGCAGGGGGTGAAGATGGTGGGAGGTCCCTGAAGAGGCTCCCCACCCAAAGTAGAGCTAATATTTGAAGGGGCCAATTGTGGGATTGGGGACCATGGTCAGGGATCTATGCTGGGATGGGGGTGGGTGTGCAAGCTAAGCCCCTCTGTCCCCTGGTAGACTGCCTCTTCAGCATGCCCTCCCCCCCCATATACACATGCACACTCAGAGTCCTGCTGCAGCTCCAGGCTGGGCCAGATCCCTCGTCCGTACACCACCTGTTCTGTGTCCTGGGCTTCAGCAAGCCATGTCCTTGGGGTGAGGGCAGGCATCTCCTGCCAACTCTGTTCTTTGCCTTAGCTTTGCAGTGAGTGATGCTCATGTACTCTGCACTCCACCCCCCACCCCCCTTGGGGGTTGCTGCCTCTTGCTCCCATCCCCAGGGGCCTTGGCCAACATGCTACTTTAAAAGCCAGATCTTGGGGACAGGCCATCCATTCTGGACCCTCCCGGGATGGAGTAATGGCCCTGAGAAAGCCAATGACAGAATCTATTTTCTTTGTAAAAATGTAGATTGAAAAGCCATGTGTATTTTCCTATGTGCTGCAGCTCGCCTTTGGAAATAAATATAGGCATCTGGAAACTGGCTTCTCCATGTGATCCTGGTTGGGGGTGGGAGAGGATGTGGGGGGCTAGGGCCTCAGGACCCGGTCACTCTAGCTGTCCTGACTTCTTCAGCCTGAGGCGGCAGTGACCCACCGACAGGCCTGGACTTCAAGGCCCCTTGAGCTCCATTCCAGCCTCTCTTCCCTGCACTCCCTCTTCTTCCAGGCCCCAGCCAATGGATGCCCCATAGTCCATTTGCAGGAGACTGCCCCTCCTCCAGGCTTTGCTTACATCTTTCTCTTTGCCTGAATGCCACCCTTGTGTCCCCTGTTGAAACTTGACCATCCTTCATAACTGTTCTCAAATGAAGCAGTCCCCATGTTCAGCTTTGGCCTCCTTGAATGCCTGGGCCTTGTCCAACCAACCCCGGTTCCCTTCCTCATTTGTCTTTGGGTCCAGCAAGATCCTCTCATTTTGCTACTTCAGCAGGGATTTGGTAATTGTGGTAGAGTCAGTTTTGCTCTATGGTTTTAGGGCAGTTAGAGGCCAAAGTTGGGCAGAAACTCTTCTTTTTGTGGGATCCCAAATTAACAAAGAGGTTCTTGTCACAAATGGGGAGGACAGTTGAATCCACAGGTTGGCACCATTCAGAAGGGGTTTTCATCAGTTCCTCTCATTTCTTACCTGAGATGACTATCATCACATGGTTCCATTTATCCAGAATCATTGACACTGATTTCCAATCTCAGCTTCTCATTGAGGTGCTCAAGTCAGGGAGGGGGGCACCAGGGTTTTGACCATCCTGCCCTATAAGGAGCTGATTATAGTCTGTTCTAAGTGAGATTAGATTTTAGTAAGTTTGTCTAGTAAGAGTAAGACAGGGGAGTTGTTATAGTACTGGATTCCATAAGGCTAATGGTAACAAGTAAAGAGCTAAGGGGGTAATGGACAATGGATTGGAGGTGTAGGTGAGGCCAAAGACGTGTTGGATAACTGAGCTGACCACTAATGGTGTTTTGGCCTGCCCTTACTCCAACGTACATCTGGCTGGGAAGGGGGAGGGGGCAAACACAGGGTAGGGAGGAAAAGGCAGAAGCTGAGAGGCTGAGATGCCCAGAGGGTGGTACCTGCCTAAGCCTTGCCCTCTGATCTTGTGGCCTGCTCTCCCTCTGCCCCATGGCAGCATCAGATCCAGGTCTTTGGAAACTCCCAGCTTCTCTAAGCCAGGACTTCCTGGTGGATCCTTTAGTTTGGAGCTGTTGAGAGACAATGAGGTTGAACCATGTGGGTGTCTTGCTGTGTTCCTACGCTGGATTTTGAGAGAGAGGGAGAAACTATCATCCATACTTGGTTTTTCTTTATAGAGAACATTAGAAACTGCCACCAGGAGTGGAGCATGGAGGCACAGATGGGGAGGGGGCATGCAGGTGGGGAGGAGGAGACTGCCATGGGACAGCAACCAAAAGAACGGACAACAGTGGAGGCAGGTCCAGTGGGGGAATCACGGACAGTCCCTGTCTGCAGTTGACACCCAGGAGTGTTGAGGAGCTCGGCTCTCCACAGGGAGCATCAGCTGAGGACGGTGCCAACCTTAGTGGTGAGGAAAGGGGACCGGGATTGTATTTCTCCCAGCTAGTGTTCCTTTACACCTCTGCACATTCGCCCACATGGCCTCTAAGGCCTGGGATGGCTCCTTTCTCCCTTGTGGATGTTGAGCTCCTTTTGATCATTCAAGGCTCTGCTAAGGCCTCTCCTACTCCTGGAAGCTTTCCTAGATCGCGAAGTTGGGTCAGGCACCTGCTACGGGCCCTCAGCATACCGCCACCACGCTCCCCGTATCGCTGCACCGGTCTTACTATGTCGTTGGTCTCAGGTTCTGTGCCTTCCACTCACTAGACCCGGAAGGCGGGGGTCCAATCAAAACCACTCCCAGGGCCTCTCTCCTCCGGTTCCTGCGGTTCCTGCATCGAGTCCACCCAACGGAGTTTCCGCCTTTAGCATCTGCCACACTCGCAGACATAAATCAGCAGCAACCCAGAACGTGTACCGGGTGCAGCACTGAGACACAGGGCGGGGGCGGGGGGGGTTGCTCTTTAGATTCAGAGACGCGGGAGGGCACAACTGCAGCAGTGCCGCTGGACAGCTCTCCGCAGCCACGTGGAGCACTCGGGAAGAGTGACTCGCGGGAGCGGCGTCTCCCGGAAGCGAAGAACAGGACGGGCGAGAGGATGCGCCGCCTGATTGGTTGGTGGTGATGTCATAGGTAGTTCCGGGAGGCCCAAAGTACTAGGTCAGGCGCTTTAGTTAGTTTGAAGCAGGATCCGCCCCATCCGGAGAGCCGCGCCCCGAGGAGCGTGCCGGCTCCTGGCCCTGTCTTGTCCTTCCGTCTCGGGACGCCCGCATCCCCCGCACATGGCGCTGCAGCCTGTTTTCGTTGCCGCCCTCTACGGACCAGCCCGCAGAGTGCCTCCTGGGTTATATGTCCCGGTTAGCTTGAAACTCGCGGAGTCCCCTGTCCCTAAACAATGAGTCCGCCATGAGGGGCGGGGCCTCCCATCGTGCCAATAGAAACAATGACTCTCTGATTCGAACGCTCCGCCCTCCTCCTCCCTCCCCGCTCATCTGCAAAGTCGCTCTGCCAGCACTACCGATTGGTCAGCCAAGACTGGAGTGTGCCAGTAGCTGCACCGCATGGGGAGAACTGGACTGAACTACGGGAGGAGGACTGGGCCTCCGTTGGTTCCTTCAAGGGGTTAAGGGATGTGGTCGTGTCGGGCGAGAGGCGGAGATTCGGGAGAGCTGGGCTCGCAGCCGTGCGACCACGCCGGGCTCCACGTGGCGTCCCAGAGGCTTAGGACCTGTGGCCTGGTGAGGGGTGTAGCCTCCAATGAAGAAGGCTCCAGCCCGGGAATCCGCTGAGGGCTCTCGGGGTATGGAAGAGTCTTATCCCTGCTCCCGCAGACTCAGACTGGTCACCTCCGTCTCTGCAGGAGCTCTCCAGACAAGCAGATGATCTCGATATGTTTAATGAGTTAAAATTCGCTGATTCAGCAGTTAAAGCTATTGTTCGGGCTGCTACCACCCCAGGTCCCTGTCCATCGTCCCCGCCGTCCCTAGGATTCCACATGGTTCACCTGCCCAGGGTCATGAGAACGGTTTCTCGGCACGTCCTGGACAACAAATTTTCAGACCAAAATCCAGGGCAAGGTTCTGGACTAGTTTTCAGGAAGTGGGGACAAGAGACTCTCAAGCAGAAGGAAGGCTGGGATACGACGAGGGTACAGCGCCAGAGGGTGAGGGAGGCGGGTGAGGGCGGTGGCGGCGAACCGGGAGGGCGGATCCAGAGGCGGCTAACCTCCGCACTCCATTCGGCACCGTGGGCAGCACCTCTACCCTCAATAAAGATGGCCGCAACAGCTTCGGTCTACAGAGCTGCCATGCGCAACGGGTTGTACCACCGGGTTTGGGGTGTCCGGGCGGAGGTGGAGCGAACCATTGGGGCTACCGGGAGCCATGTTGGAGCGGCGGGAGGCGGCGGCAGCTGCAGGGATGCTGTGGTGGGGGCGGCAGGAGCTGGGGCCGCACGCCAAAGGGGCTCTGGCCGCGGAGTAGATGGTGCCCAGAGGGTGGCGGCGGCGCGGAGCGACAGGCCGAGGGGCGGAGGGCCAGGGCAAAGGCAGGGGCCCGGGAGGGGGCCCGCGCGGCTGGGCGGGCCCAAGGCCCGGGCCTGGGCCTGGGCGGGGGTTGGCGGAGGCCGTGCTGGGAGACAGGGGGGGATGGCGAGGCGGCCGCCGTGGCAGGGTCTCGGCGGGCCGCCGACTCCAGTCCTCCCGCTCCTCCTCCTCCTCTCTTTGTTCCCCCTCAGCAGGGAGGAGCTGGGGGACGGCGGGGGCCCAGGGGCCGCTGCCGCTATGGGAACCCGGAGCGGCGGTGGAGTCTTAGTTCTTTGTCCCGAACCGCCCGGTGTCCGAGAGAATGGGGAGCCTGGCCTGGGAGTCAAGAAGCCCGTCTTCTTGGGCTTCCGAGGGGGAAGGCAAAGCGTCCGCAGTGTCCGAGGCACCCCTGAGCAGCCAGACGCGAGGCTGGGGGCTGAGCATGGTGCCCAAACATTGAACAGCCGCGGGCGAGAGACAGGACCGGGACCAGGGTCTCTATTATGCTGGCGCCCGGAAGTCTCTTCCTGTGGGCGGACAGGATCCTTGCAGAGAGGTGGGCTGTCGCCAGAGGCTCTGTTCCCAGGATTCCTGGGCCCCGGGGACAGTTTGCCCCTCCCTTCGGACCTTTTGGCTCGGCCCGGTGGCCCCAGGCCGGCGTCCTCCCCTGGAAACGCTGGGAGAGGTACCCACAAAAGGGTGGGAAGCGCTCGCTGCTTCGGAGAATTATGGGTGCCGGGGCGCCAGGGTCAGGGTGAGAGAACTGCGACATCCCAGGCAAAGAGGAGAGCCCCTCGTCCGGGCTGTCCTCCTTGGGTTGTGGGGTCGGGTCCTGGGTTAGACTCAGCACCGCGCGCAGCGAGGACAGCTCCCGCTCCGTATTCAGCACCGCGCAAGTCTCGGACAGCTCCTGAGCCGGCGCCCGAGCGCATGCGCCTCCGCGGTCTGCTCCGCCGCCGCTTCCTTCCGCAGCGTCCCGGACCGCGCCCTCCGAGAGTGCTGGCGGAGCTAAGAAACTGGAGAATCCCCCCAGCAAGCCGGTCCCGCCCCCGTCGCGCCGCTAACCGCCACCCGCAGTTTCCGCAGTTCAACTACCAGGCGTTGGTGCCCGAAAATGAGGCGGCGGGCACCTCGGTGCTACGCGTAGTGGCTCAAGACCCGGACGCCGGCGAGGCCGGGCTACTAGTCTACTCGCTGGCGGCTCTCATGAACAGTCGCTCGCTGGAGCTGTTCAGCATAGACTCGCAAAGCGGCCTTATACGCACAGCTGCCGCGCTGGACCGCGAGAGCATGGAGCGCCACTATCTGCGCGTAACCGCACAAGACCACGGCTCGCCGCGCCTCTCAGCCACCACCATGGTGGCCGTGACAGTGGCCGACCGCAACGATCACGCGCCAGTGTTTGAGCAGGCGCAGTACCGGGAGACGCTTCGCGAGAATGTGGAGGAGGGCTACCCCATCCTGCAGTTGCGTGCCACAGATGGCGACGCGCCGCCCAACGCTAACCTTCGCTACCGCTTCGTGGGATCGCCCGCAGCTCGCGCCGCCGCCGCGGCTGCCTTCGAGATCGACCCGCGCTCGGGCCTCATCAGCACCAGCGGTGGGGTGGACCGCGAGCATATGGACAGCTACGAGCTGGTGGTGGAGGCCAGCGACCAGGGCCAGGAGCCCGGGCCGCGCTCGGCCACCGTGCGCGTGCACATAACCGTGCTGGACGAGAACGACAACGCGCCCCAGTTCAGCGAGAAACGCTACGTGGCGCAGGTGCGCGAGGATGTGCGCCCTCACACGGTGGTGCTGCGCGTCACCGCCACCGACCGAGACAAGGACGCCAACGCACTGGTGCACTACAACATTATCAGCGGCAACAGTCGTGGTCACTTCGCCATCGACAGCCTCACGGGAGAGATCCAGGTGGTGGCGCCTCTGGACTTCGAGGCAGAGCGAGAGTATGCCTTGCGCATCCGGGCGCAGGACGCAGGCCGGCCACCGCTGTCCAACAATACAGGTCTGGCCAGCATCCAAGTGGTAGACATCAATGACCATGCACCTATCTTTGTTAGCACACCCTTCCAGGTTTCTGTCCTGGAAAACGCACCCCTGGGCCACTCTGTCATCCACATTCAGGCAGTGGATGCTGACCACGGGGAGAATGCCCGACTGGAGTACTCCCTAACTGGTGTGGCACCTGATATGCCTTTTGTGATAAACAGTGCCACTGGATGGGTCTCTGTGAGTGGTCCTCTGGACCGAGAGTCTGTGGAGCATTATTTCTTTGGCGTGGAGGCCCGAGACCATGGCTCACCCCCACTGTCTGCCTCAGCCAGTGTCACAGTGACTGTGCTGGATGTTAATGACAACCGGCCCGAGTTCACAATGAAGGAATACTACCTACGGCTGAATGAGGATGCGACTGTGGGCACCAGTGTGGTCAGCGTGACTGCTGTAGACCGTGATGCAAACAGTGCCATCAGCTACCAGATCACAGGTGGCAACACCCGGAACCGCTTTGCTATCAGCACCCAGGGGGGTGTGGGTCTGGTGACACTGGCTCTTCCACTGGACTACAAGCAGGAACGCTACTTCAAACTGGTGCTAACTGCATCAGACCGTGCACTTCACGATCACTGCTACGTGCACATCAACATCACAGATGCCAACACTCACCGACCTGTCTTTCAAAGTGCCCACTACTCAGTAAGTGTGAATGAGGATCGGCCAGTGGGTAGCACCGTGGTGGTCATCAGTGCCTCTGACGATGATGTGGGTGAGAATGCTCGTATCACCTATATCCTGGAGGACAATCTGCCCCAGTTTCGAATTGATGCAGAATCAGGGGCCATTACGCTACAGGCCCCTCTTGACTATGAGGACCAGGTGACCTACACACTGGCCATTACAGCTCGGGACAATGGCATCCCACAGAAGTCAGACACCACTTATGTGGAGGTGATGGTCAATGATGTAAATGACAATGCTCCGCAGTTCGTGGCCTCCCACTACCCGGGACTGGTCTCTGAGGGTGCCCCGCCTTTCACAAGTGTCCTGCAGATCTCAGCCACTGACCGGGATGCTCACGCCAATGGCCGTGTCCAGTACACTTTTCAGAATGGGGAAGATGGGAATGGAGATTTTACCATTGAGCCCACATCTGGCATTGTCCGCACAGTGCGGCGGCTGGACCGGGAGGCAGTGCCAGTGTATGAGCTGACTGCCTACGCAGTGGACCGTGGTGTACCCCCACTGCGGACTCCAGTCAGCATCCAGGTGACAGTGCAGGATGTGAATGACAATGCACCCATCTTCCCAGCTGAAGAGTTTGAGGTACGGGTGAAGGAGAATAGTGTTGTGGGGTCAGTGGTGGC
The DNA here is from genome assembly GCA_004027775.1 of Bradypus variegatus. NCBI lineage: Eukaryota > Metazoa > Chordata > Mammalia > Pilosa > Bradypodidae > Bradypus > Bradypus variegatus. The sequence goes on from PVKY010000196.1 coordinate 34,066, forward strand.
CCAGATCACCGCGGTAGACCCCGATGAAGGCCCCAATGCCCATATCATGTACCAGATTGTGGAAGGGAACATCCCTGAGTTGTTCCAAATGGACATCTTCTCTGGAGAGCTGACGGCACTCATTGACCTAGACTACGAGACTCGCCAGGAATATGTGATTGTTGTGCAGGCCACGTCTGCCCCTCTGGTCAGCCGGGCCACTGTTCATGTCCGCCTGGTAGACCAGAATGACAACAGCCCTGTGCTCAACAACTTCCAAATCCTCTTCAACAACTATGTATCCAACCGTTCAGACACCTTTCCCTTGGGCATCATTGGGCGCATTCCAGCTTACGATCCTGATGTTTCCGATCACCTCTTTTACTCTTTTGAGCGTGGCAATGAGCTGCAGCTGCTGGTGGTCAACCAGACTAGTGGGGAGCTACGACTCAGCCGCAAGTTGGACAACAACCGCCCACTAGTGGCCTCCATGTTGGTCACTGTCACAGGTGAGGAGCAGTGGGAAGGCAAGGGATCCAGTGACCCTATCCTGTCAGGGCCTCCCTCTGTGGCTCCATGGGGCACCCCAAATCAAAGAGGGATTTCCAAAAGAATCCCTCAAGCACTGTGACCCAGCATCCCACCTAAAAGGGACTTTGCATAGGTTCTTGTGAGTCTCCATAGAACCACAAAGATTCCAGGGCATTTAGCAGACTCCATAAAGACTATAAAAAAGCTGCTATTCTGGGGATGGGCTCTACCCCACCCCACTCCTTGAAAGGCCTGGAATCCTAGGGTAATGCTTTGGAGGTCTTAGACAAAGCCAGCACGGGTCAATCATGCCATACCTCTGTTCAGATGAAGAGTCATTTTGGGTCTACTCTGACCCTTACAGTCCAACCCAACCTGTGCAGGAGGGGGAAGCCAATAGATTAGTGGGCAGGAAGCATGGCTTACTCTGACAGCTTCTGAAAGAGAGTGGGCCCACATTGGCCTGTGTGCTGTCCAAGGGGCTGACTGAAGCTCTGTGCATCAGGAAAATAGGCAGAGGTCCATCTGCCTCCTTCCTGCCTCCACTGCCCCATGCTTTCACAAACCTCTCCCTAATGGGGAGACAGGGGTGGGGGATGAGGGTCGGAGAAGCTCTTACTGTCCTGCCTACTACAGACTACAGAGGTTGGGGGGCAGGTTTTACTGGTGCTCTTTCTCCAAGTCTGGAGCAAGAGCTCCTGGTATTGCCAGAGAAGGCACAGCCTTCATTTGTCCCTCAGTTAATCCAACAACCACTGTGTGCTAGGGTCTGGGGACAAGGTGAATAAAGCATTCCTAGGGGTGGCCACTGAGATCACAGGATCCAGTCTGGGATGGCAGGCAGCTCACTGACCCATGAATGCTGGGGTGGGGAGTAAGTGGTGCAAAACCCTGCTGTGTCCTGTGTCCTGACCTCAGGGTTCTGAGGGATGGGGGTTGAGTGGTCACTTGCCCAAGGCCCCCTCTAGTGCCATGGGAGAGTAGTGTGTACTCACCCATGAGAGGTAGAGGGTGGGTGGTCCCTGATCTGGAACCCTCCTTATTTCCTGGAGGGGATGTTTTGCTGGTTCTGTTCTGCTTGGAAGAGGGGAATTGGTGGCCAGTGGTCCTGGCTCCTCTTTGTGTTCTGAGGGTAGCCTACTGACCATGATAACTCAGGGAAGGGCCCTTCTTGTGTGCTGTTTGGGGAAGTGACTTCCTGAGGCATAGGTGCCGTGAGGGTTTCTTGATCCCTGACCCAGACTCCTCCTTGTGTGGGTGGAAGAAGCAGCAGCTTGTTGACACCTTGATGCTGGGGGAGCTGATGGTCACTAGCCCCAGCCCCCTTGTGTCCCAAGGAGGGACCACCACTGACCCTAGGCTGACTGCTGCCACTACCCCTCCCACAGATGGCCTGCACAGCGTGACAGCACAGTGCGTGCTGCGTGTGATCATCATCACGGAGGAGCTGCTGGCCAACAGTCTGACCGTGCGCCTCGAGAACATGTGGCAGGAACGCTTCCTGTCGCCGCTACTGGGCCACTTCCTCGAAGGTGTGGCCGCTGTGCTCGCCACGCCCGCGGAGGACGTCTTCATCTTCAACATCCAAAACGACACGGATGTAGGGGGCACTGTGCTCAACGTGAGCTTCTCGGCGCTGGCACCGCGCAGGGCTGTGGCGGGTGCTGCAGGACCCTGGTTCAGCTCGGAGGAGCTGCAAGAGCAGCTGTACGTGCGCCGCGCCGCACTCACTGCTCGCTCTCTTCTCGACGTGCTGCCCTTTGACGACAACGTGTGCCTGCGAGAGCCCTGTGAGAACTACATGAAGTGCGTCTCCGTGCTGCGCTTTGACTCGTCCGCGCCCTTTCTGGCCTCGGCCTCCACGCTCTTCCGACCCATCCAGCCCATCGCCGGCCTGCGCTGCCGCTGCCCGCCAGGCTTCACGGGCGACTTCTGTGAGACAGAACTCGACCTCTGCTACTCGAACCCGTGCCGGAACGGCGGCGCCTGCGCACGGCGCGAGGGCGGCTACACCTGCGTCTGCCGTCCGCGCTTCACGGGTGAGCCGAGTGTACGGCGCGGGGCTGGGGACAGGGCCAGAGCTGGGTGAGCCTAAGTCAACGCGGGGGTCGGGGGAGCCGGTAAGGAGTGTGCATCATCGTGGAGCCAGCATGGGCTGTTGTGGACCGCGGTTAATTAGAGCCTGTCCAGAGGGCGCCTAGAGCCGCGAAAGAATAGTGGTCTTGGGCAGGGTTGATGCTATGAAGGAGGCGTGGCTGTGTTCAGGGTACGTGATCATGGGGGCGAGACTATGGTGTGGAGTGGGGGTGGGGCAGGGCCCGATCTATGGGGGCGTGTCCACCGGGCCCTTGGGGGAGGCAGCTTTAGGAGATGCGGGCCCACTCGCGCAGGGGTGGGGCGTGGAGGAGGCAGCCTCTGACATGGCTTGGTCCCCAGGCGAAGACTGCGAGCTGGACACGGAGGCCGGACGCTGCGTGCCGGGCGTCTGCCGCAACGGGGGCACCTGCACCGACGCGCCTCACGGCGGCTTCCGCTGCCAGTGTCCGGCGGGCGGCGCTTTCGAGGGTCCCCGCTGCGAGGTGGTCGCGCGCTCCTTCCCGCCTAGTTCCTTCGTCATGTTCCGCGGCCTGCGGCAGCGCTTTCACCTTACGCTGTCCCTCTCGTAGGTGCCCGCCCCGCGTCTCTGCACGTCTGGGTCCTGACGCCCTAATGCGTCTCCACACGGTTCCTACCTGAAAGACCCTGACTCCGATTCTTGACTGCCCCTTCCTGAGGCCCCGCTCCAATGTCTCAGTGCGTCATCGTCTCTGATGTCACTGCACTGCTCTGGCGTCACCCACCGATGCCGAGCTCCATTTTCTTTTCCACTCACCCCAGCTGGGGCGGACACCCCGCGAATCTTCCCGTCACAGGGATGGTGGGTGTGAATTAGTGCACAGCTCCTGACACGTCCCGCCCTTCCCACCCAGGTTTGCGACGGTGCAACCTAGCGGGTTACTTTTCTACAATGGACGCCTGAATGAGAAGCACGACTTCCTGGCCCTGGAGCTTGTGGCTGGGCAACTGCGGCTCACATATTCCACGGGTGGGTGCCCCCACGGGACGTGTGTGTGTGGGGGGGTGGATCAGTGAGTGCATGTGTATGTGGTGTGGTTGGGAGGAGGGGTGAAAGCCCTATATTCCTGCGGATTTGCCTCATTGCACAGCTGAGCACACCTCTGTGCCAAACAAACAACAGTGAGGCCTGAGCCATTCCCTGTGGAAAAGGGCATCTCTCCAAGAAGTGTGGGCTGCTTCTATCTCTCCAAAGGCACTCTGGTCCAGTCAGGGTGGTGAACAGTGAGGGGAATAATCTGGCCACATCCAGGTTGACCCTGGGAGTGGCTATGCCTACATGACAGGGGATGATCTGACTCAAAAGCTCCGGAAAACCCTCCATACGCATACCTCCCACAGGTGAGTACAACACAGTGGTCAGCCCCACAATTCCAGGGGGCCTGAGAGATGGACAATGGCACACAGTGCATCTGAGATACTACAACAAGGTAGGCACTGTCACTGACATGGGAATTTGGGGGGGATCTGGGATGCCAAGTTCTGCCCCTCAGTGGTCACCCTGGGGGCCTTGTTGACTCCTGTGCCTGGGTCCCCAGCCCCGGACAGATGCCCTAGGTGGTGCCCAGGGCCCCTCCAAGGACAAGGTGGCTGTGCTGAGTGTGGATGACTGTGATGTGGCTGTGGCCCTGCAGTTTGGGGCTGAGATTGGCAACTACTCATGCGCAGCTGCAGGCGTGCAGACGAGCTCCAAGAAGTGAGGCCCCCAACCCCTGGTGCCCATGCCCTCTGCCTGCTAAAGCCCACTCCAACCCTTCATATACCCTGCTCCTCACCTTAGCCTGACAAACTTCCCTTCCTTTCCCCTAAACCACCAGATTTCCATCTCCTTTCTAATACCCTGAAAATCTACCTCATCTTAATCTCCATCCCTGTATTCTATCCCAAACTCCCCACTCCCCTACACTGTCCCCAGACACCCAAGTCCTCCCAAAGTTTCCACTCCCCACTCTGGTCTCTCTAATGCCCCATAACCCCACCAACTGCTAAATCCCATACCCAATCCCCAGACTCTCTGCTTCTCCATCCCCTACCCAAACACCCAAATGCCCTACTTCTTCATCCTAATCCTCCACCTCAGCTCCCCTCCCTTTCCCCAGAACATCTTTCTTTTATGAGATCCCCTTACAGCCCTCAAATTGAATGAAGTAAGGCCCCCAACCCCTCCCCCAGCTTGAACTCACCCCTACCCAATCACCCTACCCTCTGAGTTCCATCTCCCACTTCTTATGGCTCCCAGGAGCAACCCCACCCCAGCCCCAATCCCACCAGTGACCTGGACCCCTGACCCCCAGGTCCCTGGACCTGACAGGTCCCCTGCTCCTGGGGGGTGTCCCAAACCTCCCCGAGAACTTCCCCGTGTCCCACAAGGACTTTGTCGGCTGCATGCGGGACCTGTACATCGATGGCCGCCAAGTGGACATGGCGGCCTTCGTCGCAAATAACGGCACCATGGCAGGTAGGCCTGTCACTCCCACCAGCCCCACCCATGACCCTACCCTCACAATGGAGAGGGAGTTGGAAGGCTGCATGTCGTGATCTCAGATCTCATCTCACCATGGTCTCATTTGATGGCAAGTATCATGCCACAGCTCAGCCTTTAGGGCCTGACTCCTACCAACCCTGAGAGAACACGGGGTTGAGATCATGGCCCCTCTTGGTCCCTCTGAATCCCTACAGCATGTCTGACATTCATGCCTGGCCCCACCCCACCCCTGTGGTCTCACATTACCCATGTGTCTTTCTCCCCCAGGCTGCCAGGCCAAACTGCACTTCTGTGACTCAGGCCCCTGCAAGAACAGCGGCTTCTGCTCAGAGCGCTGGGATGGCTTTAGTTGTGACTGCCCCGTGGGCTTCGGTGGCAAAGACTGTCGGCTCAGTGAGTAGGCAGCATGGGCAGGGGGGTCCTGCAAGGTAAGGTATGTTCCTCAGGTGGGGCCTATGACACTGCTTCTCTTATCCCCTCAGCCATGGCCCATCCCCACCATTTCCGTGGCAACGGCACCCTAAGCTGGAACTTTGGAAGTGACATGACTGTGTCAGTGCCGTGGTACCTGGGGCTGGCATTTCGGACACGGGCGACACAGGGGGTCCTGATGCAAGTGCAGGCTGGGCCACACAGCACACTTCTCTGCCAGGTGTGCCTACCTTCTTGACCCCTCCCTGGGCCCTCAGCTCTCAGTCTCTGACCCCCCCAACAGCACTCCTGTGGGTTTAGGCCTATGGGACAGCCTACTTTTTCTGCCAGGTATACTGACCTCACCTGGCCTTGCTCTGGACTCTGGTCCTGTTCCTTGATCTTCTTCCCTACCATGATAATCTTCTGCAAGTGCGGGGCACCAGCACAGCTCCCTCTTGTGCCCGCTGCACCAACTCACAACCTCTTGTCCTGACCTCTGTCCCCTTACCACACTATTAGCTGTGTGGTGTCTCCTGGAACAGTGCTCTCCTGTGCTGGATATAGCCTTGACTCCATTGTTCTTGCCACTGATACTCCTGACCTCTGAGCCACTTCATCTCACCTCCTGACACTTCTAGTCCCAACCCTGCTTGGTGCTCTGACCCCATGACTTTCCCTCTCCACCCACAGCTGAATCGAGGGTTGCTGTCTGTGACAGTGACCAGGGGTTCGGGCCATACCTCCTACCTCCTGCTGGACCAGGTGACTGTCAGTGATGGCCAGTGGCATGATCTGCGGCTGGAGTTGCAGGAGGAGCCAGGTGGCCGGCGAGGTCACCATGTCCTCATGGTCTCACTGGACTTTAGTCTCTTCCAGGTCTGACCTCTGACTCATTCTCAGGCTCCCATCCAGACTTACCTCATTTGACCCCACCTCTAGCCCAGCTCCTCTCAGCTCCCTCTACTGCACCCAGTCTGATGTTCTTCCTTCAGGCTCCCTCCTCATATCCCTGTTCTGAGCCTACCCTGCCAACCAAGGTGATATACTATCAGGCCCCCCTCGTATCAGGGAGGTCACCCAGATTTCTTAGCTGGTTTTGGGGTACCTCTGCTACTATCACTTTGCCCAATTTCTGGAAGCCCCTTCTGGTCTCTGCTCCCCAGGTCAGAATCATGGAATTTCAAGGTCATTGTGGGTCCAGGAGGGGAAAACATGTCTGAGCCCAGCTCTGGACCAAAACTGCCCTGCCACCCCATCCCATGCCCGGCAGGTCCTCCATGCTTGGGAACATTTCATTCCCAGATCATTCCCCTGGTACAGGGGACAGAGCATATTTGTGCAGGGCTAGGACAAGGCCCAGATTGACCCTGTTTAAGTCAGGTTTCCTTTTGCTGGTGACCTTGAGCTCCCTTGAGGCCCAGGAGTCCAACAGGCCTCCCCACCTCCAATGCTGACCTCTCCTCCTCCCCTAGGACACCATGGCCATGGGGAGTGAGCTGCAGGGCCTGAAGGTAAAGCAACTCTATGTGGGAGGACTGCCCCCCAGCAGTGCAGAGGAGGTTCCTCAGGGTCTGGTTGGCTGTATCCAGGTAGGGGTCAGCATGGGTGCATGCTATGGGGGCATTAGAGTCAGGGATTAGAGGTTAGAAGCTTTTAGGGACCTGAAAATCTGTACTCAAGGAGATATTGGCATGAGGCAGGGTGACCTGGAGCCTGAACAGTGTCTGAGGACTTCCTGTGGTGTCGGAGGTCAGAGTCTAGGTTAGATTATCAAAGGTCACTAGGGGTCCCTTGGGGGTATTGAATTGGAAATGTCAGGATCAGGGTCTGGGATGCTTTTTTTGGTGGTGGGAGGAGGTCTGGGGTCATCAGATCAGGTGTCATCAGACCAGGTGTCAGGGGTCATCAGACCAGATGGCTAGCTCAGTGGGACATGGGGCTGAGATGCCTTGATGTGCATCTCACCCCTTGCTGGCTATGTCCGTAGGGGGTATGGATTGGCTCCACACCTTCGGGGTCCCCAGCCCTGCTGCCCCCCAGTCACCGAGTGAATGCGGAGCCTGGCTGTGTTGTGACCAATGCCTGTGCATCTGGACCCTGCCCAGCCCATGCTGACTGCCAAGACCTCTGGCAGACCTTCTCCTGTACCTGCCAGCCAGGTGGGGCCTTGAGAGAGTTGGGGGAAGGGTGGTCTGGGCAGGAACCAAAGGTCCATGGTGAGGACTTGGGGGCCTGGAGAGCTTACAAGAGGCAGGATTGAGAAGTTTCTGCTCTCCAAGCTCTGGCCAGTGTCCTGAGCTTCCCAACCCAACCCACCCCGCAGGTTATTATGGTCCAGGCTGCGTGGACGCCTGCCTCTTGAACCCCTGTCAGAACCAGGGGTTGTGCCGGCACCTCCCAGGAGCCCCCCATGGTTATATCTGTGACTGTGCAGGTGGCTATTTTGGGGATCACTGTGAGCACAGGTGAGGGCTGGGGATGAAGATGATGGGGAGATCTGATTCAGGAGTGACTGAGCTGTCACTGAGGCACCTCACTGGCTGTCCACCCCAGGATGGACCAACAGTGCCCCTGGGGCTGGTGGGGGAGCCCAACCTGTGGCCCCTGCAACTGTGATGTTCACAAGGGCTTTGACCCCAACTGCAACAAGACGAACGGGCAGTGTCGCTGCAAGGTATGCCTGGCTCCTGTCCCCTGGCCTTTTAGCCCTTCTCTGGACATGATCTGTGATTCTTATCCAGCTTGCTGATCTCTGCCACCTGAGTTGGGCCCTGGCCTCTTACCCTGTCCTGTGACCTAAGTACCAGCTCTCATCCTTGACCCCTGACCCTCCCCTTGCCTTTCATTTGAGGCCCAAGTCTTCCTTCTAGTCTGTGAGTACTGTTCTTTGACCCTTTCCCTTGACTTCACTCTTACCCCAAACCCAAACCTGAGATCCCCTACCTTAAGAGCTGACCTCTGACCTTAGGCTCCTGACCCATCCTCAAACAGGAGTTCCACTACCGACCGCGGGGCAGCGACTCATGCCTTCCATGCGATTGCTACCCTGTGGGCTCCACCTCGCGCTCATGTGCACCCCACAGTGGGCAGTGCCCCTGTCGCCCAGGAGCCCTTGGTCGCCAGTGCAACAGCTGTGACAGTCCCTTTGCAGAAGTGACAGCCAGTGGCTGCCAGGGTGAGCAAGTTCCCCCCAGTTCCACATGTAGAAGGCTGGCTCTGGCACACCGCCACCAAGTATCAGTGGTGTACTTGGCTCCTTGGGTAGGGAAGCGGGGAGGCTTCTTGTGAAGGAGAACACTTATGCCCAGGAAACCCTATATTTGATCCCAATACTTTGTTTACCTGCCACAGAATCTAGGCTGGCCTCACCTCCTAGCAGGCCAGCTCCTGTGAGGCCAGCGGGGAATGGTGGGCAGCAGGGTGGGCTGGGTAATAGAGGGCTGCGGATTTGGCAGCCTGGCCACCTGGCCCAGCGTCTCTTCTCTCCCCAGTGCTCTACGATGCCTGCCCCAAGTCCCTGAGAGCTGGTGTTTGGTGGCCTCAGACCAAGTTTGGCATCTTGGCCACGGTACCCTGTCCCCGGGGGGCTCTGGGTGAGTATATGGGAGGCAGAGGTGTCACCGAGGGTGGGGGTGGGCCTGTGCTCTGACTGCTGGAGCCACTCCTTCTCCTGAGCTGGGTGGCAGGGAACGGGAGTGGGGTGGGGGTCCATGTGGGTCCCTTGCCCTCTCTGACCTCTTAGGAGCTCTGGGTCCCTCCCCATTCCCTCATTGAGCCTCCATCTGTTTCTCTTGGCTTCTGGGCAGGATTACGGGGTACAGGTAAGGGGTACGTGTTTGCACAGGTGCGCTGCCCCCTCCCACTGCCAGAGCTTTTGCAGACCCCTCCCCACTGCCTGAAGTCTCTAGGTCTTTAACTGCTGCCCGAGGTCCCTGCAAATCCCTCCCTGCTGTCCAAGGTTCCTAAAAGCTATTCCCAACTGCCTGAAGTCCCTGGAGGCCCCTTCCTGTTGCCTGAGGTCCCCAGAGGCCCTTCTCTGGTATCTGAGGTTCTCACAGATGCCTCCTCACTGCCTTAGGACCCTGCAGTTGCCTCCTTGCTGCTTGAGGTCCCTCCCCAGTTCCTGAGGTCCCTACAGACCTCTCCCTATTTCCTGAGGCCACGACACACACTGAGGGTCCCTCCCCATTGCTTGAGTTCCCCGCAGAACCCTCCCTGCTGCCTGAGGTCTCTGACATGGCCGGTCAGAGAATTGTCTGTGTATGCATGCTCACGTGTGTCTATCTGTGCCTGTGCACGCATCTGTCTCTCTTGTGGGTAGGGTTTGTGTTTATGTCAGGTTTCCTTTTGCTGGGGACGAGCTCCCTTGAGGCCCAGGTCAATTCTTATTCAATTCTCCATCCCAATCCCACAGACAAGGAGAGAGATTGTAGCAAAGTCACCACTGGGGCAGTTAAAACTTGTGTGAGCCAACCCTCCACCCCACCCCCACCTCACTTTGGTTGTAGAATACTCATGGGAGACTTTGTCTATGTTGTTGTGTCTGTGTTTTTGTGAAAGAGCATTGTTTATCTGTGTGCTTGTCCTGGTCCATGCATCTGTGTGTCTGTAGTATGAGTATCAGTGTGCCTGTGTGCTTGGCCCTGAGCCACATGTGAGTGTGTGTGGAGGGGGATGCCTGTGGCCTGCCCTTGTACTCTCCTTCGTATGGTTGGTGGTTCAAGATAGTCCACAGACCCCTGGGGAATTGACTGACAAGGAGCTGGCGCCTGCCTGGACTAGGGGCTGGGACTGCTACATCCAAGGGTCCAGCCACAAATGCCTACTGCTCTGGCCTCTGCCCAGCTCCCCTTAGCATAGGGGAGGGTGCCGTAGTCAACTTCTCAGCAGAGGTGTCCCAACCCCAGGCATGACCAGGGTTACCTGCCCCAGGTGCTGCCACGAGGCTGTGTGATGAGGACCAGGGCTGGTTGGAGCCTGACCTCTTCAACTGCACCTCCCCTGCCTTCCGAGAACTCAGCCTGCTGGTGAGACTCCACCTAGATCTTGCCCTGCACCCCAGATGTCTCCTGCCCCCATCCCACTTCCTGGGCTGTTTGGGTTGCCCTTTAATTTAGTCAAACCCTTCCCCTGAGAGGCTTTCAAGAAGGGCCTGAGGGACCACCATCGTCTTTGTTTTGGTAGTTGGATGGCCTAGAGCTCAACAAGACAGTCCTGAATACCGTGGAAGCCAAGAAGCTGGCTCAGCGGCTGCGGGAAGTGACCAGCCATACTGATCACTACTTTAGCCAAGATGTTCGAGTCACTGCCCGCCTGCTGGCCCACCTGCTGGCCTTTGAGAGCCATCAGCAGGGCTTTGGGCTGACAGCCACGCAGGATGCCCACTTCAACGAGGTGGGGCTGCGTGCTGCGCTCCAGGCCCTCTGACCCCCAGTTTCCCCAGCCCTGGCCACCTAGCCCCATCCCCTGGCCCTAGCACCTCCTGGCCCCTCCCCTCTCCCAACTCTGATCCCCAGTTTATCTCCCTGCTGACTTCTGGGGAGCAAAGGCGCGGGTTCCTCCTCTTCCATTCACCAACCCTGTGCCCTTGCCTGTTGGTGCTTCTCAGTCCAGACCCCTCAGCCCTGCCCTGTCCCCTCATGCACCCTCCCCACCTGACTGAGCCCAACTCTATTTCTCTCCTCCCAGAATCTGTTATGGGCTGGCTCTGCACTGCTTGCTCCAGAGACTGGGGACTTGTGGGCAGCACTGGGTCAGCGGGCCCCCGGGGGCTCCCCAGGCAGTGCAGGGCTGGTTCGGCATCTGGAGGAGTACGCGGCCACACTTGCAAGAAATATGGAGCTCACCTACCTGAATCCTGTGGGACTGGTGACACCCAATATCAGTGCGTGGCAGGTGGGGTGGGTAGGGCAGGGACCTGAAGGGCCAAGGGGCTGGGCATTGTGGATGCCAACATTAGTGCCTGATGGGAAGGGTAGGCAGGAGGCTGTGCCTCCACCTTCAGTGACGATGGCAAGGAGCCTGTGGGTTGTGGGACTTGGGTGCAAGATGGGGGTGAGGAGGCTGTGACCATCAACACAGGGAGGAGGGTCCTCCATGGCCCTCATCCTTCTTCCGCCCTTGGCAGTGCTCAGCATTGACCGCATGGAGCACCCCAGTCCAGCCCGGGGATCCCGTCGCTACCCCCGCTACCACAGCAACCTCTTCCGGGGTCAGGATGCCTGGGACCCTCACACCCACGTGCTGTTGCCTTCCCAGTCTCCACGGCCATCCCCACCTGAAGGTGAGAGCCCTGGGGTGACCTCTAGGCTGGGCCCTAGTCCCCTGGTCCGCTCAAGCCAGACACACATTGTCTTCCTGACAACCCTTCCCTTGCCATGCCTCCCCCCACATCAGTCCCCCTATATGAGACTCGCCCACACCAACCCTCTACCCTGCACCCCTCCCCACAGACCTCCCCTTGCCACGTCCTCTTCTTTTATCACAGATAACTATTTTCAAGGCTTGAATATTCAAGGCCCAGCCCTGGGAAGCTTGTGCCCCCTCATGGAACTCCTGGTCTCCCCCTTGCCCGGTTCTGGTCCTGCAGGAAAGAGACTTGATGCTGGGTTGGTTTCACAGATGGGTTGGTAGGTGCTCAGGGTCAGAGGTCACTCAGGGGCTCTTCCCCATCCCCTGGCAGTTCCGCCCACAAGCAACATCAACATGGAGAATTCCACGGCCTCCAGTGTGGTCCCCTCGCCAGACCCCCTGGACGCTGAGCCTGAGCCTGGGATCTCCATTGTCATCCTCCTCGTTTACCGCACTTTGGGGGAGCTGCTCCCTGCTCTGTTCCATGCTGAACGCCAGGATGCCAGGTACCACAAGAGTGGGGCTACCCCCAGACCCCTCACCCCTGAGCTTCCCTGCAAGTTTCTACCCAGCCCAGCATCCCCTCTTTTGGTAGGCAGGTGAGCATGGGCACAAACATACAGAGACATTCCTGGCCTTGTTTAGGTCCCCTATGAATCATGTTCCCTGGAGTTGTGCAAAGTGCCAGATGTGGAGGCGCAGCCAGGGGCAGTCACATACAGGAGAGGTACAGGAAGAGACAAGCCAGACAGATGAGATAGGCCACTTGATAGGGGTGGGTGGGAGAGGCAAATAGGCACAAACTCCACTCTGGATGGTGGGTCTGGGAACTCCTCTACTGCCTGAGGAAACCCACCATTTCTACAGGACCCTAGCCCCTAGACCCCTGGTCTGGGAGCAGCATCGCCCAGCAAAAGCTGGAGGGGTTGTCAGAAGCAGCTCAGGGTCAGACATAACAACTGGTTTAAGGGCAGGACAGGAGCTTGGAGAGGTCAGCGGTGTCCAAGCCCAGGTGGTGTGTCTCCTCAGGCTCCCCCAGAACCCTGTCATGAACTCCCCGGTGGTGAGCGTGGCTGTGTTCCATGGGCACAACTTTCTAAGTGGTCTCCTTGAGTCCCCGATCAGCCTTGAGTTCCGCCTGCTACAGACCACGAATCGGAGCAAGGCCATCTGTGTGCAGTGGGACCCGCCTGGCCCGTGAGGACCAACACTCCAGAAATCTCTGGTTCCCCTGTTAGCTCCTGGGAGGCCAACTGATAGCCCCAGCCCACTCCCGGGGCTCCCATAAATGCCCCTGTGCAGCCAGGCCCCAGAGGAATGCTGTTCCCCCACCTTAGGCCCCCTCAGCCCCTCCACGATCTCTCACAAATCCCCACTGGCAAGGGGTCACTCCTCAGAGGGGCTGGGAGGTTTAAATGCTCTGTGGCCTCAGGGTGGACCAGCACGGGCTGTGGACTGCACGGGACTGTGAGCTGGTGCACAGGAATGGGTCCCACGCACGGTGTCGCTGCAGCCGGACAGGAACCTTTGGGGTCCTCATGGATGCCTCCCCCCGCGAGGTGGGGCTGCGTTCAGAGTTCTGCGGGTGTGGGAATCCAAGGGGGCAGGGGCACTCCGCCTGACTCCCCAGTGACCCTCCCTGTCCCCACAGCGGCTAGAGGGCGACTTGGAGCTACTGGCCGTGTTCACCCACGTGATGGTGGCAGTGTCTGTGGCAGCGCTGCTACTGACGGCGGCAGTCCTGCTGAGCCTGCGCAGCCTCAAGTCCAACATGCGTGGGATCCATGCCAATGTGGCAGCTGCCCTGGGGGTGGCAGAGCTCCTCTTCCTGCTGGGGATCCACAAGACCCACAACCAGGTGCAGGGTCAGGGCCGGGGCCCTGTGTTCTGATGAACTCACCTGGCCCCAAGAGGGCCCAGGGCCTAAGCTCAGGGCCAATGCTCAGAGATGCTGAAGGTGGGATCAGGGTTAGGGGCAGGACGCTGTGGTTTAGGGGTCGAGGGTGGGAAGCAAGTGCCTGGGGTGGTGGGGGTCAGAGGTGGTGCCAGGCAGGAGAGGTCCTGATGCCCTCCACCCCGCCCCCAGCTGGTGTGCACTGCAGTCGCCATCCTCCTGCACTACTTCTTCCTCAGCACCTTCGCGTGGCTCCTTGTGCAGGGGCTGCACCTCTACCGCATGCAGGTTGAACCACGCAACGTGGACCGTGGCGCCATGCGCTTCTACCATGCCCTGGGCTGGGGCGTTCCTGCAGTGCTGCTGGGTGAGGGCCCCACCCAAGGCTGTGACTCCCTACCTCCACCCAGGCCATGGGGCAGACCCCTGACCCTGTCCCCCAGTCCTGATCATGACCCCCAATCTCCACCCCCTGTGCCATCTGCTTGGCGTAGGCACCTGCTCCACTCTCACCTCCATCTTCCCCCAGCCGACGGAGTAACAGCAGCTCTGGAACACACTCCCTTGGCTCTCCCTCCCCTCCCCCTTCCCCCAGGCCTTGCTGTCGGCCTTGACCCTGAGGGCTACGGGAACCCTGATTTCTGCTGGATCTCAATCCACGAGCCCATCATCTGGAGCTTCGCTGGCCCTGTGGTCCTTGTCATCTTGGTGAGTGGCTCACACGCAGTGCTGCCTGTGTGCCTCCCTCGGGGCCCTGCAGTGGGTGTGTGGTGCTGGCCAGGTGGTACCAGGTGGCAGTCTGCACGTGGCCTGGACTCAGCCTCAATTTCTTTTTTCTGGTCACTGAGCAACCACTCCGTAATCAAATAGCCTGGAAATGGGCAGCATGGGGTCAGGGACTCGAATGCCCCTATCTCTCTGGGGTTCTCTTCCTGATACCATCTCTCAGCATGTCAGGCCCCCTGAGAGTTCCCTGTCTGACTCTGTGACTCTGAGCCTCTGTTTCTAATTTCTGTCTCTCCCTGTGTGTGTGTGTGTGTGTGTGTGTGTGTGTGTGTGTGTGTGTGTGTGTGTGTGTGTTTCTCACTGTGCGTCTTTCTCTCTCCGTGCGTCTTGGTCTCTCTCTGTCCCTGTCCCTATCTGTCTCTACCTCTCACTATCTCTCTTTGTCTCTCACTGTCTCTGTCTCTCTCTGCCCTGCCTCCGGCCATGGGTCCAGATGAACGGGACCCTGTCTCTCCTCACCACCCGCACCTCCTGTTCCACTGGGCAGAGGGAGGCCAAGAAGACCTCTGTGCTGTGAGTCGGCTGGGGATTCTCAGGATGACAGCCCCCTCCCGGGTGGGGTCTGGGGTCCCTGGAGCAGCCCTGGTGCAGGCTGGGCTCCAGATTCCAGCTCACGGGATGAAGTCACACCCACCTGGCCCGTGGTCTGTCTCTGGTGCCATACTCTGTGGCCCCCAAATGTGCTTCCGCCCTGTTGTCTTTCCTTGTTCCCTGGGTCTCTCCAGTGTTTCCCGTGTCCTGGGTGCTTCACCTTGCAGACCCACCTATCTTCCACGTTTTCTCTCATGACCCCAAAACTCCTGTGTGTGAGGTCCCCTGCCATGTTCCTGTGTGAATTCCCTTTCTTCCATGCCCCCTGAATGTCCCCTGCATCTCCTCCTATGTCCCTTGCATGTCCCCTGCCTGACCCCTGTGTGTCCTCCCATGTCCCCCCACTGTATCCGCAGCAGACACCTTCGAAGCTCCTTTCTGCTCCTTCTGCTGGTCAGTGCCTCCTGGCTCTTTGGCCTCCTGGCAGTCAACCACAGCATCCTGGCTTTCCACTACCTCCACGCTGGACTCAGTGGCCTCCAGGTAACTCTGGCACCCCTCCCTTACCCCAGACCCAGACAGGGCTTCAGCAGGCTGGGTCTAACCCCCGGGTGGATGACTAATGCCAGGCTGGGTGCTGACCCCAGGCCACTGACCCTAGCTGCTGACCCCAGGCCTAAACTAAACACTGACCCAGGCTGGGCACTGACCCTGGATTGACCTTCACCAACACTGGGGCTCCTTGCCCCTTGCTGATCCATTCTGACCTTTGCTGACTCTGGTCACTCATGTCACACTGATGTCTTGCTGCCCTTGCTGACTTTCCCTGACTCCCCACCAACCCACACTAACCATCATTGACTTCGCAGTCCCACCACCATGACTTATGCTGACCCCTAACTGACTCTCAAGGTGCCCCTACCCTGACCTTCTCTGGCCCAATTCTGATCTCTCATTGACCTTCACTGACCTTTCATTGACTCCACACTGCCCCTTGGCAACCCATAGGGTCTGGTGGTGCTGCTGCTCTTCTGTGTCCTGAATGCAGATGCACGGGCTGCCTGGACACCAGCCTGTCTGGGCAGGAAGGCAGCGCCTGAGGAGGCGAGGCCAGCACCTGGGACGGTGAGAGGCGGCCAGGGCTTGGGGGGCAGGCTGGGGGGCCCTGAGATGCCAGGTTTGAGGCCTTTGCAGGGCTGCCTCACACTCCTGTCCCACCCCCATCCCTCAGGGGCCTGGGGCCTACAACAACACGGCCCTCTTCGAGGAGAGCGGCCTCATCCGCATCACTCTCGGTGCCTCCACCGTCTCCTCAGTGAGCAGTGCCCGCTCAGGCCGGGCCCAGGACCAGGACAGCCAGCGGGGCCGTGGCTACCTCAGGTGGGTGGACAGCCTCCTCATGAGGGGGACGCTGGGCCAGGCAGGGCAGAGGGTCAGTGAGAAGGGCTTTCTGGGGCTGTCTCTCTGGCCTATGGGAGTTGGTGACCATGGGGCTGAGGAGGGCAAGGCGGTTCTCTGGGTGCCTAGGATCGGTGTAGAGGCAGCACTTGCTGAGGCAGTGACTGCAGGGGGGTGGTCTGTAGCAGGTGGACTTGAGTTTAAGAGGCTGTGCCGTGGGCCCCCAGGGTTTGAGGGAGACACACACAGGACAGCGAAATGCTCAAGTTTGGATTGGGTCAGAGATCTTCCAGATGGGGTGGGGATAGAGAAGCACCATGAAGCTGGCCCCTGGTCTCCTGCTTTATTGTGAGGTCTATGTTGCTTCCACTCCAAAGGGAAACAAGCCCTTGGGCCAGGACCTGGTCATTTTCTCCTCTGAAGAGGCAGAGCTGGAACCCTCTGTCCAGCCATGGGCTTGAGCTGTCCCCTCAGCTCAGACCAGTCTGCTTCATGAGGGGTTGCCATCACAAGGTCCTAGGGATGGTAGTGCCACCCAATCTGGATCATCTGGCTCCATGAACCAGAGCCTGGGCCCCTCCTGCTGCCTGGGCCCAGATGCCTTCTGCCACCATCCCAGGGATGCCCTCAGGACCATTCCACATGCAGCTGGCCGTGCACTCACGGACGCCCTGGCCCTCTTCTCTGATGGGGTCTCCTGCATATCCAGGGACAATGTCCTGGCTCGACATGGCTCGGCTGCTGACCACATTGACCACAGCCTCCAGGCCCACACTGGCCCCACTGACCTGGATGTGGCCATGTTCCATCGAGATGCTGCTGGAGGTGCGGACCTGAGCTGAGGATGAGGGAAACAGGATCACTCCCTGATCCCCCATTTTTCTACCCCATACTGAAGAGTAGCAGCTGACTGTGGTAGGAAAAGCTGCTCCCAGGTCATGGCCCCAGGAGCCAACCCCTTCCCAGCCTTGACTTTCCAGATCCGTTCCTAAGTCAGCCCACCCTCTAAGTCCCAGACCCTCTATTCCTGCCTCACCACGAACTCTTCCCAAGTCCCCAGCCCCAAGCCCCTTGCTGTGTGTACCCACCCTCTAGACCCTGCAACCCCAAGCTTTCTCCTCCCCTCAGTGCTTCTCCTCCCCAAGCCATTGCTAGACCCTCTGACCTTCCCAACCCCAGGTGCAGACTCTGACTCAGACAGTGACCTGTCCTTAGAGGAGGAAAGGAGTCTGTCCATCCCGTCTTCGGAAAGCGAGGACAATGGTCGGACACGGGGGCGTTTCCAGCATCCACTCTGCCGGGCAGCCCAGAGCGAGAGGCTTCTCACCCACCCCAAAGGTGACCAAGGAACACCCCATTGTCCACTTAGATGTGACCTGGGGACCCTCTAATGACCTCTGAAGATGCCGTGGGACTGACCCTTTAGTAACCTCTGGGCCTCCTATCCTGGGGTCCTTGTTGGGACTCCCACTCCCATCTTCCATCAGCCTCCCAGCAGCACCCTGCTGGCTAGAGCCCCAGGAACTGTCTGGACAAGAGAGTAACATGGTCAGGGGTGTTACTGAGTGACATGGCATCCTTCCGGCCCCTCATCTGCCCTGAGAGTTGGGGTTCAGCCTGTCTTCCTGACCCCTTAGCCAGTGTCTGTTCCCCTTAAGTGCCGGGTGGGAGGCTTATCAGTAACCCCCTCCCTGGCTGGTTCCTTTGATCTCTGAGGAGATGCTCTCCCGCCTCTACCTCTATGCAGTGAGAACAGCCCGGGGTTCAGGGGTCACTGGGGTCAGGGATCCCTGAGCCTCAACTGTAGGGGTCGTGGGTCACTGAGATCAACACAGGCTCCTGTAACCTCTGGTTCCCCAGATATGGATGGCAATGACCTCCTGTCCTACTGGCCAGCTCTGGGGGAATGCGAGGCAGCCCCCTGTGCCCTGCAGACCTGGGGTTCTGAGAGGCGCCTGGGACTGGACACCAGCAAGGATGCAGCCAACAACAACCAGCCAGACCTGGCCCTGACCAGTGGGGATGAAACCTCCCTGGGTCGGACCCAGCGCCAGAGGAAGGGTATGACCCCGGACCCATGCCCTGACCCAGGGGATTTCTGCTTCCTGATCCCAGAGTGCTTCACAGGAAACCTGAGCGCTGCTTTTTCTTTGATCTGGGGGGTGTGGGGGGTGCCTGCTCTCCTACCCTGCTTCACAGGTCCCTGGGGTGGGGACTGCCCCATCCCAACCTGTCCTGTACTGTGGGGACCCCAGGGACAGCTCCTCCCACCCAGGAGATTCCAGCCCCCTTTGACCCTAATCTGCTTCACAGGGCCCCTGGGAGCTGCTTCCTCCCAGACCCCAAAGCCCCTTCTCTGATCTGGAAGATCTCTGCCCCTCTGTGCTGCTTTATGGGGATCCCAAGGATTGTTTCTGCCTCCACTCCTGCATCCCAAGGACCCCAGGGACTGCTCCTTCCCTGATCCAGAGCATTCCTGCCCCTCTGAGCGCAGCCTGCATTGCAGGGACCTGGGGGCTGCCCCTGCTCTAACCTCAGCGGGGGAGGTTTGCCCCTATCCCTGCACCCCTGAGAATGCCCCTGTCCTGACCTGAGGAGTTTCTGCCTCTCTATTCTAGCTCCAGTCCTGCTTCCTCTCTGGAACCCCCAGGGGCCCAAGAAGTTTCTGTTCCCAACCCTGTGTCCCAGGGATTCCAGGGGCTGCTGGCTCCCTAGGCTCAAGGAATTCCTGCCTTCCCTGCTCCCCATACACAGACGCACATACAATGTCCCCACAGGCATTCTGAAGAACCGGCTGCAGTACCCACTAATGCCACAGACTCGAGGTGCCCCTGAGCTGTCCTGGTGCCGTGCAGCCACCTTGGGCCACCGTGCTGTGCCAGCTGCCTCCTATGGTCGTATCTATGCTGGTGGGGGCACAGGCAGCCTTTCACAGCCAGCCAGCCGCCACTCGTCCCGAGAACAGCTGGACCTGCTCCTCCGGCGGCAACTGAGCCGGGAGCGATTGGAGGAGGCCCCTGCCCCCGTTCTGTGTCCCTTGAGCCGCCCGGGTTCCCAGGAATGCCTGGACACCACTCCAGGCCGTCTGGAGCCTAGGAATCGGGGCAGCACCCTGCCACGGAGGCAGCCACCCCGGGACCACCCTGGTGCCATGGCTGGCCGCTTTGGGTCACGGGATGCACTGGACTTAGGGGCGCCCCGTGAGTGGCTGAGCACACTGCCCCCACCCCGTGGCACCTGGGACCCTGACCTACTGCCCCCGCCTCTGCCCCTGTCTCCCCAGCGGCAACTCTCAAGGGACCCCCTCTTGCCATCCCGGCCCCTGGACTCTCTGTCCAGGAGATCAAACTCACGGGAGCGGCTGGACCAGGCGCCTAGCCGGCACCCCTCCCGGGAAGGCCTTGGGCCACCTCCACAGCTGCTCAGAGCCAGGGAAGACCCAGCCACTGGTCCCAGCCACGGCCCCTCCACAGAGCAGCTGGACATCCTCTCTTCCATCCTCGCCTCCTTCAACTCCTCAGCCCTCTCCTCCTCTGTGCCGTCCTCAAGCACGCCCTCGGGCCCCCACACCACTGCCACGCCTTCTGCCACAGCCTCTGCGCTTGGACCCTCCACGCCACGTTCTGCCACATCCCACAGCATCTCAGAGCTCTCGCCAGACTCAGAGTAAGCAGGGTGCAGCCACCTGCTCCCACCCTTACCAGCTTAGGGCAACCACCCGTGTACCCTGCCCTAAATTCCACTGTGTAGCTGCCCTAGGTCCAAGAATAGGTTGGAGGTTGGCAGACTGGGGAGGGCTACCCCAGGCTCGGCACAGCCAGGGGGCCAGAGGCTGGGGGCAGAAATCTGGCAGAGATTGGGGGCATGATCAGCAGGGACTTGTTGATCATACATATGGGAGCAGACCCTGGTCCTGCACTGAGGAGGAGAGTTGGAAGATAGGGCTTGAGGGGGAGGTTAGGAATCAAGGCAGTAGTGGGAAGTAGCCTGGTAAGTGCAAGGAGCAGGGAGGAGGGGAGTCTTGGCTTGAGAGGCTTTGCTTGGTGAGTGAGGGGTTGTATGGGGAAAGGAGGGGCCAGGGTAGTGCCAGGATATAGGAGCCTGAAGAGCTCAACTTTGTCAGAGGGTAAATCCATTCATTTATTTATTCAGTCAATATTAAGTTCCTTCTACCTATGGGTGCTGTGGGGTGGGGCACACAGGAATTGTTTGGGACCTGGTGCAGCTCAGATGCTTGTGGGGCATCTGTGGGGTAGGAAGTGGAAGACATTACTGGGAAGCAGCAGGGTACATGGGCCCGAGCTCAGGAGAGAGTGTGTCTTCAAGAGCACCCAGGGAGGCTGGGGACATCCATGTTTTGAGAGGTTGGGGGAGTTATACCTATGAAGGAGTCACAGAAGTGGTGGAAGAGGGGAGGGGAACCAGGAGTTGCCAGGCCTTGGAAGTCAAAAGGAGAGCTGAGTTTGAAGGAGGAACAGCTGGGTCAGGCTCTCTGGGAGTCTGTAGAGTTGAGAGAAGTCTTTGTGAGGAAGGGGCCCCTAGGGGTGGAACAGGGTGCCAACAGAACCTGAGCAGGACCACGAGTTGGGAGAAGACAAAGGATGGAGGGGCAGGGGGCTTTTGAGGCCTGATGCCCAGGACCCTGGAGGGATGCTAGCTGGTGGGGATGATAAGAAGCTGACCCACCCCCTGGGTTCCCCTGCACCCTCACCTTGGAGTCTGGCTATGTTGGGGGTGGGCTGGGGGGTTTCTGAGCAGGGGTTCAGGCTCTGGAGTCACGCAGATTTGAGTCTGAGTTCTGCCTCTTACTGCACAAGCAATGTGACCTCGGGCAGATTACTTGACTTCTCTGTGCCTCAGTTCCCTCATCTGTAAAATGGGTCTGTAGTACTGACTCTTTGTAATGTGAAGAAGATTTATGAGACAATATGTGTTAAATGCTTAACATGGTGTCTATACATGGTAGGTGCTTGCTAAATGCTCAGAGAAAAGACCTAGGCAATCCAGGGGCCTTGCTGATGAGTCTGGGGATCAGAATGGGCCAGGGGCACTGAGAACCTGGGATGGTCCTCTCAGGGGGCACCCTGAGGTGGAGGCAAGGCTGATGGGGGTGGCGAGGGGGTGTGTGGACCAGGCTGGGTCCTGGGAGGGGGTCCAGAAGCACCTGACTCAGGGTTCTCTCAGCAAGGATCTTTGATCTCTACATTCAACTCTGCAGAGTTCCCAGAAGTGAGGGTCACTCCTGAGGGGCTGACGGCGCAGACGAGGAAGAGCCAAGAGCAACGAAGGATTGGGGCTAAGAGAGAGACTTCAGGAGTCAGGGGATGATGCTAAGGCAGCTCCCACCCCTCTAGCTCTCCCGTTGGCGGCAGTGCTGAGGGTCCTTGCGCATCTGTGAGCATGCGTGATGGGTGTGGGGCGGGGAAACTGAAGGGAGGACTTTTATACGTTTTGTACCTTTGTAACCAGAGAGATATGTTTATGTTATTTTTCAGCATTTCTGTCTCCCAGGGGTCTGAGGCTGGGTGGTGTGGGTGAGGGGGGAGGGTGATGGAAGGAGAGAGGTACAGATTTTGGCCCCATTTGGGTCCCTGGAACATCATATGCCTTTTTTTTCTTATCTCTCCAGGATGGGGCCAGACAGGAGGGGAAGATGCCTACCCAACCCCAGGTCGACCCAAATATTGTCGGGGGCCAAAGTGCAGAATTGGTTGATCTTTGCTTTTTCCTCCAATGTCCCAAGGGCCAAACTTCCAGGGTTGGGGGTGGGTCTTAGAGACAGGGGTTCCCTGACCTCCTCCGGGGGCTCAACCTGTGCTGCCCCTCCTCGTGGATGTGGATGTTTATTACGTGGAGTCCCTGCCACTTACTGCCTTATGACCTAGGACTGATGCTGTGGGGCCTTGGTGGCGCAGCAGATGTCTTGTTTACAGAGCAAGGCTCCCCTTCCTCCCATGGGGAGGGGCTCAGGCCACCATTCAGACGTTCCTGCCGATGCTGGGTGGAGGGGTCATTCTCCCGCCCCTGCCCCTGCTGCGAGCAAAAACTGTCAGTGGTGCCATTTGATTCCCTGACACTGCCCCTCGCTAGAATTTACTCGGTGGGGTGGGGTAGGTGAATGAGCAAGGGGAGCAGAAACAGGGGAATTCAAGACCCAGAATGTAGGTGCCACTGTCTCCCATGTTTACAGGAAAACTCTCTGGCCCCAGGCACCTGGGCTGGTGAAGTGACTCGGTTTCACCCCTCTTCTATTACCTTAAAAGGGGGGAAATGACTGTTAGGACCCTGTTTGCAAAACTCACTTTTTTTACTTTGATGTCCAAAGCTTGGACTTTAAAATTTTTGTTAAACTGTTTACAGGTCAAGATTAATTTTTTTTCTTTGTTTACAACTTTGAACTTTTACACTTTGTTTACAGTCAAGAATGTTCTTTTCCTTTGTCTGCAAGTGAAAGGTAGGGAAAGTGGAAGAGGGGCTTGGAGGAGCCGCCCGTGAGGACCCTGGACCTGGCCATCTCAAAGGGGCTTCTAACACCAAACTCTATCAGGCCAAAAGTCAGCCCTGAGCTCCTTGTTGAATAGCAGACTCAGAAGGCCTCAAGAGCGGGAGTCCTCTTGCCATTGGAAATGGTTGTGCAGGGTTGGAGGGTCTGTGTGCACACCTGGAAGGCAGTTTCAAAGGAGATTGGAAGTTCCACTTCACTGACTGGTGCCAAATCCCACCAGCCATGACCCCAGCTCTCCTTACTCAGAATGACCTCAGCCCTTGGAGCCTGCTGGGGGTGGGGGGTGGGGTATCTTTGCTATGTCCTAGGTTTTATAGATGCCCCTCTCTTGAGGTCCCCTCCTCTAGTCCGTGGCTCTCTTCCCTGTCTGTGTAAATTGTCCCGTGAAGCCGCGCTCTGTTTTGGGAATAAACTTCTATAGAAAATGGTTACTGCCTCTTTCTCTTTGGGGGGGAGCTGTGAATGACTCTTACCAGACTGACCTTTGGGAGGAAACTAAGCCCCCTTTCCTCAAGGATATCCAGCTATTTTTAGCCCATTTCCTTGGAGATTTGGACCATGTTCCCCTCTTTGACCCTGAATTCTAGCCCCTGGCCTTGTGATCAGGGCCTGAAGTATAAGCACAGGTGCTAGAAGTAGGGTGCCAAGAGAAACCCCTTCTCTGGTCAAGGCAGAAGCATAAGGATCTCCTGAGTTCAGAGATGCAGCCCTGGCCTGGCATTTGCTCTGGCCAGGGGTCATACCCTAGGCACTGCCCTTGCTGACCCCTCAGCCTAATACTGATCAAAACAGTGAGTTCTCTGCCCGGTGTGCTTAAATGACCAATTCCTGAGACACTGGCATTTCGAAGAGAGAAAGAGTTTATTGCTAGGTGCGAAGCATATCAGATGACCTGTTAGCCTAAAAATCTGTCTCTCTGAACTGCAATAATTCTGATAGTTGTACAGCATCAAAAGATGGTCAGGTTTTAGGATAATGAGTACAATGGCTCTAGATGATGTAATTAGAGGTGATCTAATTATTGAGCACAGGCAGATTGATTACATGCTTAGTTACAGAACATATGTAAGAAAATGGCAGCCTTAATATGATGATGAGCATGATTTCTAGTATTATAATGAGGTATAAGTGACTTGTAAGTTAAAGTCTAAGCTACTGTACATGTCAGGCAGGCCCATTTTGGTTAGATCCAGCTTTAGTTATCAAGATAACTTTGGACTTGGGGTGGGTTAGTTCTGGGCTGACCCAAAGCCTTCCATTAATTAACTTTAGGGGCTGTCTTTAGTGACCATAAGACTCTAAAGTCGAAAAACCAGATAAAATGGGTACAAGAGAAGGTCAGTCACAAGGTTTTTACAATCACAAGGGCACAAGCTAAAGGCTATACAATCAATATCAGAGATCAAAGCAGCTGGATTACAGTTCAGAGACTTCAGGTATTTCCCTCTGTCTACTCCAATATACCAGAAAGTAAAAAAGAAATATGATTCAACAATCATAATCATCACTTAAATCCTAACTTCTTGGTTGCAAGCCCACCAACAGCACTGATGCCACCAGCCTTTCTGACCTGCAGTTGCAGGGATGTCCCTGCTGCCCAGGATGTTTCCTTTGTGGCTCCAGCAGGAACCTTCGGGAGTGATGCCTGGGCTATGCTAGGTGTGGGGAGCAGGACCTCGCAGCCTCATTTCTGGCATGGGTGGCCAAGAGCTGGAGGGAGGCCTTGGGGATCCTTGGCGTCGGGTTTCAGAGACTTGCCTGGTGCCAGAGCGAAAGCCTGAGGGTGATGCCCTCAGTTGGAGGTATGAGAGACACCCCCTCCCCACCATGGACCCAGATTCCGCCACTGTTAGCTAAGGCTTAGGTCAAGGGTCGCGGGTCACCAGCTGCGTCCCCTCCCCACCATATGGAGACCCTCTAAAAGAAGCCGAGACCTAGGATCAGCTTTGTCCCACTCATAGGTCTGGGACGAGGTTCCAGCTCTGAGGTCCCACCGGGCTCCAGGCGCACCGCTCTGCGAGGCGCCAGGAAAGCACCAGGCAGGCTGCGGGGGAAGAAGGGGTTAAACCTTCGTCTTCAGGACTCACAGCGCCTTAGAGGAAGACACTTGGGTCCCGCCCCAGCACGCTGATTGGTCCAAGTCTTCCCATTCTCCCCGGGGATTGGCTGCCCGGAGCGGGCCGCTTCCCAGCAGCGCCCCGGCCCCTCCTTCCGGCCGGTAGCGGCCTCTCGCCCTAGCGGCAGAAGCGGGCCTCTTGGGGCTACCCGTCAGCCATGGGGCTTTCTGAGGCGTCCGGGTGAGTGCGAGGCGGGGTCTCAGTCCCGTGTATCCGCGTCGGCAAGCGCGTCCGCGAGGCGCGGGCGCCCGGCCTGGGTCAGCTGAGTAGGCAGACCGCCAAGCCCGGAAGCAAGCATTTCCCCCCTGCAGCAGTCCGGTTTACCGCTCTGTCGACTTTCTGCAGGCGGCTGCTCCTCCGCGACGAGGGATGGGGTGGGAACCGGGGCGATCCCAGCACCAGCGGGCTGTGCAGAAAACCATTCGAGCCCCGCCCGCGGGCTGGTCCCGGCCTGGGAGGTGTGCCGGCTGGGGCCAAGAGGTCGCTGCGAGAGTCCCTGCTCGGGGCCCGTGAATCAGCTGCCTTCTGCAGTGGCCCGATTTGTCCAGCAGTACAACTGACTGGGGACTAAGCGCACCGGCCCCTCTGGCCTCTGTGCCCTCCCACAGGGCGTGGCCAGGGATTTAGACCCCCGACCTCCAAACTTGAGTCCTGCGGTGGGGGGAGAGGGCCCTTTAAGAAGACTTGAGTGATTCACGGAGGAGGGTCGAGGGGGCTTCAAGATCTCCGTAAGACAGCGATGTCTCGAGTCTGAAGATCTTTGCACCCGCTCCATTCCCTCCTCTCACCGGGACACTCAGGTTAGAGGTTCTTCCCAGGTGAGTCCCTGCCCCTCAGGTAGTACCTTCCCTCAGCTCAGCCCCGCCCCCCCATCCCCGCTCAGAGCTTTCCCAGCCTGTGAGAGCTTCCTCCCAGGTCAGAGCCTCGCCTCTGAGCTCTCCTATTCTTGGGAGAGATAATTCCCCAACTCCAGGTGGGAACATCCCCCTCCCGCTCTCAAAGTAGGGCCCCCTCCTCCCTCCAGGTGGGAGCCTCTCTTCCAGGTCAGAGTTTCTCCCAGATCGGAACCTGGCAAGTGGAAGCTTTCTTGGCAGATGAGAACTTCTCCCGTGATTAGATCACCTCCCCCCCCATATTCAAGATCCTCTATTCCCAAGTGAGGTCTTTCCCCCACTTCAGGTGGGAGCCTCCCTGGCAGGTGGAAGCCTTCTAGGAAGATGAGGGCTTCCTCCTGGGTAAGATCTCCTCCCTCTCCACATGGGCATCTCTCCTTCTAGTTGAGAGCTTCCCACCTCCAGGTGAGACCCTTCCCTGCCTCAAAGCTCCCCCTGGTGAGAACTTTCCCTGGTTTTCCTGGACTAGGCCTGAGTTTGCCCAGGGCTGGAGGCTCAGGGTCAGTCTTGGCCCCAACACTTTTCTTCCCTTCTCACCTGGAGGCCTGAGAGTTGGAGAGGGGGTTGCCTAAAGAACTGGACCCAAGGTTCGCGGAATCCTTTCCTCGAGTTTGTGGTCTCAGACAGCTAGCACTGGGCTCATCAGGCAGCTGGATAAGGATTGGCTGGGAGAGCAGTCAGTCTGGGGCCTGGGCTGGGCCACCCCATCTGGGCTGGAGGTGTAGATCGTGCTCATCTTACTGTCTCTTTTTAGGGGACTTTGGCCCAGCAAAAGCTTCTAGCAGCCAAAGTCCAGGGACTGCCCCTGCCTGGGCATGGGCACAGGGCCTGCCAGGGCCTACTTGGGGCTGAACCTGCTTAGACTCTGCGGCCTCCAGAAGTGGGGTGGACCCCTCCCTGGCCCGAGGTGGAGGTGCATGGAGAAGCTGGGCCAGGGGTTCCCTCACTGAGTGTCTGTGGTCTCGCCCCCTCAGACCGAGGGACACGCAGGCACTGCTGTCCCCAACACAGGATATGGAGCAGCAGAGGCGAGACTACTACGTGGAGCGGCCCCTGCTGAACCAAGAGCAGCTGGAGGAGCTGGGGCACTGGGGCTCAGTACCTGGGACCCGCCCATGGCGGAGCTGGTTGCAGTAAGGCTGAGAGGGGGAACCTGGGGGCGCTGACAGAACCCAGGTAGCCCCTGTCCCTGATACCTACCCCTCGTGTCCCCAGGTGTTCCCATGCCCGGGCCCGCGCCCTCGCCCTTCTGCGCCAGCACCTCCCAGTTTTAGCCTGGCTACCTCGGTATCCCGTGCGTGACTGGCTCCTGGGTGACCTGCTGTCTGGTTTGAGCGTGGCCATCATGCAGCTGCCACAAGGTGAGCCACCCCTGACCTAGAGGCTATAACCCACAACTCTTGGACCCTATCCTGGAAGCCTTGTGATCTGTGAACCCCCAACTCTGGAGCCATGATCCCGACCCTAGAATGATGGCCGTGACCCAGAGCTGGGATCCCCTAACCTTTTGAGGCCCTGGCCTCAGGGCCTGCATTACCACCATTCGACCTTCAGGCCTGGCCTATGCCCTCCTGGCTGGACTGCCCCCCGTGTTTGGCCTCTACAGCTCCGTCTACCCTGTGTTCATCTACTTCCTGTTTGGTACTTCCCGACACATCTCTGTGGGTGAGTGCAGCCAGATCTGGCTCTGGCAGGAGGATGTCCACACCTCCCATGGAGTACAGGGTGAGGGAGGGCTGAGCAGGGCACAGGAGCTTGGGGAAGAGAGTGGCATTGGTGCTGGGAGGTTGGTCGAAGGGCCATCCCCAGGCAGGACTGGGTCATAGGTTCAGGGTACTCGAAGGCCTCGGCTCCAGGAGGATGTGGGCAGATGGGGCAGCTTGAGGGTCCCAGACCCTGGCAGAGGCCTGACCAGCCCGAGACAGGCTGTATCCCCTTCCCCAAGCTACCCTTCACATGGGAAGCGAGCCCTGGGCTAATGGACACAAGTGGGCAGATGATGGGGAGCCAGCATTCCTGCCAATTTCAAGTACCCTTATGCTCAGGACCCATTCCTGACTGGCTGTACCTGACTGCCAGTGCTGTTCCTATTTGCACAGCCAGAGTCCAAGAGTATTTGTCCTAGAACCTACCTGTCCTCTTGCTTCTCCCTTAAGTCCAGGGCTCCAGAGTAGGCAGTGTCCCCTTTTCTTCAGGCTTGCCCTGTCCTGTCCCTGCAGGAACTTTTGCTATTATGTCTGTGATGGTGGGCAGTGTGACAGATGAAGCCTTCCTGCAGGCCTTGAACGCCACTGTCAGTGAGTCTGCCAGAGACACAGTCCGGGTGCAGGTGGCCTCCACACTGAGTGTTCTGGTTGGCCTCTTCCAGGTTTGGAGCAGTCAGGAGTGTGGGTGTGTGCCCCCCCCCCAAATGGCCCACCCACCCTCTCCGGCCCCCTGCCCTGCCTGCCACTTCTCCCAAATGTCTGACCATCACCATCTTCCTTACTATCACTCTTCCCCTTCACTCATGTCCTTCTGATCCCACCTGCCCTGGGTTCCACTCCAGCCCTCTCTAGCACCCCCGCCTGCCCTAACTGGACCCGGTCCCCAACAGGTGGGACTGGGCCTGGTTCACTTTGGCTTTGTGGTCACCTACCTATCAGAGCCTCTGGTCCGTGGCTATACCACAGCCGCAGCTGTGCAAGTCTTCATATCGCAGCTCAAGTATGTGTTCGGCCTCTATCTGAGCAGCCACTCTGGGCCACTGTCTCTCATCTATGTGAGTGAGGGTGGGAGGGGGAATGGGTGAGTGTGCCCCATGACCTTGAGTGTTGGCCATGACTCCTGCCTCCCCACAGACAGTGCTGGAGGTCTGCTGGTTGCTGCCCCAGAGTGTTGTCAGCACCGTGGTAACTGCAGCTGTGGCAGGGGCAGTGCTTGTGGCAGTGAAGCTGTTGAATGACAAGTTGCAGCGTCACTTGCCCCTACCTCTGCCTGGGGAACTACTCACGGTTCGGGGGCCGGGGATTATGGGAGCAGGGGGGTGCAGGGGAGAAGGACAAGTGAGGGTACATCCCTGCTGTGAGGGTGACCCCCAGGTATCTGAGAGAGACTGGGATGGGCACTGATGAGGGTTCCTGGGGGTTGAGGGGACCATAGCAGAAAGTCTCTCCTCCCACAGCATCTCCCCCTTCCCAGAATGGACATCTGTTCTTCACCCTCTCAGTGACTTCTCCCCAACCCTCAAAAGGAGGTTTTGCCCACTGTCTCTCTCCTCACCCCCAAAGTGGTTGATCCATCCTCCTGACAATGATGTCAGTGCCTCCCTCCCCTGAATCTGCCCTCTCCCCCCAGCTCATCGGGGCCACAGGCATCTCCTATGGCCTGAGCCTGAAGCACAGATTTCGGGTGGACGTTGTGGGCAACATCCCTGTAGGGTGAGCTCTGGCCCCCTGTCAGGGTGGGGTGGGTTGGGGCAGCAGAGGTAGGCCCTGCCTTTGGCCTCACAGATGTCCCCCACAGGCTGGTACCACCAGTTGCCCCCAGCCCTCAGCTGTTCACAAAGCTTGTGGGAAATGCCTTCGCCATCGCCGTGGTTGGATTTGCTATTGCTATCTCGATGGGGAAGATCTTCGCCCTGAGGCACGGCTACCGGGTGGACAGCAACCAGGTCTGGGGGACATGGAACATGGAGAGGGCAGCCAGGTCTGCAGGGGCCACAGGGACAGCAGGGATCAAGGGACAGGTGGGACACAGGGTACAGCCAAGAGAGGGACCAAGGGTGGGGGAGCAGAATGCATGGGGACAATACCCAAGTCTGTGGGGGCCATTGATTGAGGATGGGGTTAGAAAATGTGCAGTCCCAGACACCATGGAGTGGTGATCAGGCACTGCTATGGAAGTCTCCTCACACCCGTACCCCTTCCCCTCTAGGAGCTGGTGGCCCTCGGCCTCAGTAACCTCATCGGAGGCCTCTTCCAGTGCTTCCCTGTGAGCTGCTCCATGTCTCGGAGCCTGGTACAGGAGAGTGCTGGTGGAAACACACAGGTAGACTGTGAGAGTACGCATGTGCGTCTGTGTGCATACACACTGCCCCGACTCACCCCTGCCCCCACTCCTCTCCTCACCCCCCCCATACCCTGACCTGGTTCACTGTCATGCCCATCACACCCAACCCTACCCTGCAGGTGGCTGGAGCCATCTCCACCCTCTTCATCCTCATTGTTATTGTCAAGCTTGGGGAACTCTTCCGTGAACTGCCCAAGGTGAGTCCCTACTTCTACCCCTACCTGTCTCTAGCCAGCCAGTCTTTGGTGCTTTCGCCAGACCAGAGGCTCAGATCAATTAAGTCAGCTCCCAGGTAAGGGGCTAGGATACATGGTCATGCCCTTCTGAGGTGAGGTTTGGAGTCAAGGGTCAATGGTGAGAATCTTTCAGAGTTATATTCAAGTTATTAGGGCCAGAGGGTGGTTGGAGTTATGCCCAGGTGCTTGGGGTCAGCCTGGGTTATGCCCTGGTGGCCAGGTCTCCATTGTCTGGGCAACCTCAGCAGTCCCAGGTGACATGCCCCCTGCAGGCAGTCCTGGCAGCCACCGTTATCGTGAACCTGAAGGGCATGTTGATGCAGTTTGCTGACATATGCTCCCTCTGGAAAGCAAATCGAGTGGATCTGGTGAGTGGCTTGGGAGCCCACAGGTGGGACTGGGGGGTCTTCAGTCCCCAAGGCCCCTCTGGACTCTGCGGACCACTGCCCTTCTGTTCTCAGCTCATCTGGCTGGTGACCTTTGTGGCCACCATCCTGCTGAACCTGGACCTTGGCCTGGCAGTTGCAGTGGTCTTCTCCCTGCTGTTGGTGGTGGTCCGCACGCAGCTGTGAGTCAACCTCTTTTGGCTCCTTCCATTTCAGGGAGGGAGTCGGGGCCACACCAGCTCCCCCCACCCAGTTTTCCCCACATCTCTGGGGGACCCAGGTTCCTGAGTACTCCCTTGTTGCCCCCTTTCTGGACCCCCTTGTCTCATGCCCTTTTGCCTTGAGCTCATTCTCTCCTCTGCAGACCCCACTACTCCATCCTGGGGCAGGTTCCAGACACGGATATTTACAGAGATGTGGCTGAGTACTCAGAAGTGAGTGGAGGGGCTAAGCCAGAGGATGGTGTGGGCAGGTGGGGCAGAGGCAGGATGGGCCTTTGTCAGTCTCCTGCACACCTGGCAGCAAAACTGGGAGTTGAGGGCACCTCGGATTTGGTCCTTGGAATT
>PVKY010000197.1:0-64989 GCA_004027775.1 Bradypus variegatus
TTCAGGGATGGTCAAAAATCAAAATGCACTGTTAAATTTACTTCCTTCTGAAAGGGTTTTCTTTGGATTCCATGTGCTGAGTTTAGAATTCTGTTCTTCATTTATTTCCTGTACTTTCAACTTCCCTCGGAAAACGCTGAGCTGTTTCCAGTCTCCGGTGGTGCCTGTGCCTAGGAACTGTTTCCTCTCTCTACCCCAGTCTAGCTGGCTGACGAGTCCTCCTGGTTTGCAAGTGAAACACGGCCTGCTGGCCTGCCGCGACAGCACCACGGCCCCCTCCCAACTTTTCCCAACTGCAGATTTTTTTTACAGAACTTCCGGGCTCCTTCTGCATCTCCTCATTTACCATGGATTGAATATCAAAGTGACTTTTGTGTTCAGACCAACCTTTGCTATGGTCAAACCAAAGGCCTCCTAGCACTTTTCCTTCTAGAAAGAGTTCCATGACTTCTCCCGTGGTGGCTGTAGCTACAAATACTGCCAACAAATTTGAAAAATGAAAATACGACCGCATAACAACCTTACCGTTCCTGTGCATGGATAACCAGTTTTGACTTTTTTTGCTCATCAGCCCTCTTGGGACCAAGAAGTGAGAGGTGGGAGTGAAGAGAGGAGGAGATGGTCTTTTACCAAAACCCATATTTCTAAAGAGATACACAAGAAATGGGGCTTCAGTGACTGTTTCCAATTTTTCAGTTCTTTTGCGATATTCTTCAAAGTAAATCAAGCTGAGACCAAACGACTCCCAATTTGGGATCTGTGATTATGAAAACATCATCATCTCTAAAGCGAAAATCATCTAGATTTTCTAAAATGTTGACATCAGCTACATTACATTTAAAACAGTCTCCTTTAAACTTCAGTAAAAATGTTCCCATGTTGCCCATAATTCAGTCACTGTAGGAGCTGGCTGAGCATGCCGAGTCCATGTCTGACATAAATACAAGTGCGAAGAAAAACCGTGCTGCTGACAGAGAAGACGGCGCAAGGCGAGCTTCGGCAGAGGGCATCGATACCGCGTGGCTGACGCCAGGGGGCTTTCCTGATCTCAGCTCACTCTTCTTGGGCTACTGTGGAAGGACCAGGCTACTGGAAGTGTTATAGGGATTGCACTGGATTTGTAGATCAAATTAGAAAGCATAGCCATCCTAACAATATTAAATCTTCAAAACCAGGAACCCAGGATGTTGTGCTATTTCTTTAGGTCTTCTTTAATTTCTTGCAGCAATGTTTTATAGTTTTCAGTGTGCATGCCTTTTACTTCTGGGTTAATTTTTTCCCTACGTATTTTATTCTTTTAGATGTTGCTGTAAATGGGGTTGTTTTCTTAATTTCCTTTTCATATAGCTCATTCCTGGTGTGTAGAACCACAACTGATTTTTGCGTGGTGACCTTGTACCCTGCAGCTCTGCTGAATTTGTTTATTAGCTCTAGCGGGTTTCCTGAGGATTCTTTGGCAGTTTCTGTATACAGGATTATGTCATCTACAAGTAAGGATACTTTTACTTTTTCCTTTCCAATAGGGATGTCTTCTATTTCTTTTTCTTTACAGTTGCTCTGGCCAGAACTTCCAGTACCAGGCTGAACAGCAGTGGTGACAGTGGGCAACCTGGTCTTCTTCCTCATCTTTGGTAGAAAGCTTTTAGTCTTTCACCATTGAGTATGATGTTAGATGTTAGTTTTTCCTTTCTGTTCCTTACCATGTTGAAGAAATTTGCATTCATTCCTAGTTATCAGTGTTTTTATCACGAAGGGTTGTTAGACTTTGTCAAATGCCTTGTCTGTACCAATTGTGATGATCATGTGGTTTTTCCCCTGATGTCCTATTATCCCCATGTAACTTTATTATAAAAATGGAGTCATACTGCACATATTTCTTGTTATAGCTTCTTTCACTGAACATTGTGGGCTTCCTCCACGAGGCAAGGGCTTGTTTATTTCTGTTGTTACATGACAATGCCACATTTTATGTATCCATCTATGCCTGACGAACCTGGTCATCTGGCTTCAGTCTGGTGTTACGACAGACAAATGGACGATGCTGCCAGCCGCGGCCCTGTCCTGGCAGTGGTGTGTGCAGGGTCTCCAGTGGATGCAAACTGACCCGAGGCAGCTCTTCCTCTGGGACCCTGGTCACCACCTCTAATTTACTGGCCAAACATGTTGCGTGAAACCCTGTTAGTGGTTTTTTGTTTGCTTATTTTTCAAATGGTTTATCTTTTTTATTGATCTGCAAACTTTCTTCATATTTCTTGATACTAATTATTTGTTACGTGTAGCAAATATGCTCTTTAAAATGAATTCTTAACTTTATTGTAGTATTAATTTATCAACGTTTTATGTTAAGGTTGGTGTTTTAAGAAGACTCCCTACTCCGAGGTCAGAAAATTCACCTGCGCTTTCTTCTAAATTAGAAAATTTGCTTTCGACATTTATAACCTCAGTCCATCTGGAGTTGACTTTGTTTTGAATGGGATGTGATGCAGGAACGCAGTATCAGTTTTTCCCACAGAGAGAACAAATTCTCACAGCTCCATTTACGAATAGTCCTTCTCTTCTCCAGTTACCTGCCAATCGGCCTTTTGTTCCATGTCAAAGCTCTGAGTTGCATGGTCTGTTCGTTTGTTCCACCAACCCTGTGCTCTGCACCGTGTTACCATGAGGCTTTAACAGCCAGGGCGTTATAAGTCTTTACAGTGGGTAGGATACATAACCCTTCTTGTTCTTCACACTTCTCAGAAATGTCTTGGCAATCCTTGGCACTTGATGATGATGATGAAATGCTTTGTAAAACACACAGAGGAGTGAATAGTCGAAATGTGCAAAATAAAGGATAATAAGAAAGCAAGGGGCATGACTTTGGGGTGGTACCCCTGCTTGGGGTGACTTTAGCCAAGCCCTCCCTCCTTCTTCATGGAAGTAATCACCAGCCTGGAATTTTATGCTGGTAATTTCCTTGTTATTCTTTCTAGTTTTAACACCTATGTATGTTTCCCTAAAATACATACACTTAATTCTCTAAAGTCTACATTATGAGGGTATACTTCTTATTGCAGGGCAGCATCTCGCTGGACGGACGGTTGCAGCGTGTTTACCCATCTGCCTGCTGATGGAGATCTGGGTTGTCCCCGGTTTTGGGGCATTATAAAACTCCTAAAAACATTCAAGTACAAGCTTTTGGGCAGGTGCTTTCACACCTCTTGGGCATATACACAGGAGTGGAGCTCCTGGATTGAATGCTAGATTTTATCAAACAATACTTAGTCTTGCCTGGTTTGAACTTTATATAAATAGAATAGTTTTCTAGGGTTGCTATGACAAAGGCCACAAACTGGTTTGGCTCCAACAACAGGAACTTATTTTCTCACCGTTTTGGAGGCAGGCTACACCTTCCCCCAAGTCTGGGGAAGTGCTGGGGGGTGGCTCCACCGCTGCCTCCAGGGCAGGGCCAGCTCTCAGCTCTCCCACTCGGTCTCAGTCTCCCCTTGCGGCCCCCACTAACCTGCACTCGCCTTTCCTCTGCTCACGCGGACCCCAGCCCCGTGGGACTGAGGCCCAGCTCCACTCACCCGGCCACGTCCAAACAGGGCCTTCGCCCACAGGACCTGGGGTGAGGACCTGAGCATGTCTTTGCGGGAGATGCAATTCAGTACACCACAAATAATGTGATGGATACTCCTCTGCGCTCAGCCTTTAACATTCAGTTTCCAAGATGAAATTTAATTACATTAATTGCCATAAAGTTGTTTACAGTATTCTTTTATTATATACTTTAATCTTTGCAGTATTTGTAATTATCTCCTCCCTTTAACTTACATACTTAGAAAATTGAAGAAAACCTTTTATTATGGAAATTGTCAAACACACAGAAGTAGAGACGATCCTATAACAAGACCCCCCCCCACAAACAACATCACCTAACTTTTGACAATTATCAACCTTCTATTTCTTGTTACAACTATTTATGGTATTTGAGTCTTCCCCACCCTTAACTAGTTTCCCAAATGTTTGTTTTGTAATTATTTTCCAATACCAAATTTTGACTTTGTTGATCCTCTCTGTATCTTTTTTTCCTATTTCACTGATTTATTATCTCCTTGTTCTTAATTTCTTTGAGTACATTCTCATTCTTTTCCTAATTTCTCAATTGAAATTTATATCTCATTAATTTCCAGCTTTATTGTTCAAAATAATTTTGGCTTTTAATACTTTCTATAAAGGGCCCTGAAAGCAAACCTTTTCTGCATCCCACAAGTTTTTATATTCAATGTTTTCATTATCTTTTAAAATCTCCACTCTGGTTTTTACTTGAACAATGATTTAAAACAACACTTTTAGATTTCCAAATATTTAGGGATTTAAAAATTTATTGAAAACTTCCAATTGAAATGTACTGTGCTCAGGGAACACAAACTACACGATGCTCATTCTTTGAAGTTTTTGAGGCTTATGTGTACATATTCAATTTCTATGAATGCTCCATGTGTGCTCAAGAATGCTAAATCTATTCCCTGGATGCTATGCTCCTTCTACAGTCATCATCCTTAACCTCATTAGCCAAGGTGTTCTCACCTTCCACATCTTTGAGGATTCTTGGACTGCTCGAGTGATTAGTAATACAGGGAAAAGGGTTGACGTCTCCTGCCAGGATGGCAGATTTGTCTGATTCTCTGTGTGGTTCCAACAATTTTTTCTTTTTTTGTTTTGAGACTCTTTCATTAAGTACATATGCTTAACATTTCTATTTCTTTCCAATGAATTGAACCTTTTGTCCTTATATAGCACTTTCTTTCTCCCGAATGATGCCTACCTCAAGATACATTTTGTCCAACATGAAAATAGCTAAAACAGCTTCCTTTTGCTTCACATATGTTTTCCTATCCCTCAATTCCTTCCTTCCATTTCATTATACCTTAGGTCTGTTTTTTGTAAACAGTAAATAGATTTCATTTTTTAAAATATAATTTGACAATCTATTAGCATTTATTTTAGTCTATGTCCTATTTATTGTGGCTACTGATACAACCAGACTCGTGTCTACTATCTTGCTTTTTTTGATGATTATCTCACTTTTTCTAAATTTATTCTCTTTTTGAGTTTTGATTGCCTTTTTTTGTTTTTAACCCATTCCATTTTTTTCCTTTCCAGTGGTTAGCAATTTATACACCCTATTTCTCCTCTTCTGATGGTTGTTCTTGAAATTTTACCATGGCCATTTAACTGAAATATCTTAACCATCCAACCAGAACGATAAAATGACTTGAGAATACCCAGTTCTAACTTTACTATACTACTGCTGCCCAATATTGTAGTTCTTTTATTTTTAACCCCATCAATTATACATTATTACTGTAATGTTTTATAGTGTATTTATTGTCACGGTTAAGTTCATATTGTTAACTCGGCTGGGTTATGTTGTCCAGCTGTTTGGTCAAGCAAGCACTGGCCTGACTGACACTGTGAGGATATTTCATGGATTTAAACCATCAGTCAGTTGATTGCATCTATGGCCGATTTCATCTATAAACAACAAAGGAGATTGCCTTCAACAATGAGAAGCCTCATCCAACCAGATGAAGGCTTTAAAGGGAGAACTGATGATTTCAGCAGTCAAAAGGACGAATTTCAGAAGGATGAATTTCCATGTCACTTCAGCCAGCCAGCCAGCTTCTACTGGGGAATTCATTGAAACCTTTTATTGGACTTCCCAGCTTGCAGCCTGCCCTATAGAAATCAGACTTGCCAATCCCACTGTTGCATGAGCCAATTCCAATAATAAATCTCAACATCTTCACTAATATATATATGTATATGTAGCTCCTGTTGGGTCTGAAGAACCCTAATACATCTATGTTTGTATTTACCTAGATTCACCAGTCTTACTTGTTTTTTATTCTTCCCTGAATATCATTAGACTGTACTTCAGAGGTCATCTTCCTTTTTATTTAATCTTAGAAATTTCCATTTATGTAGGTCTCTTGGTACCAAGCTCCTACAGTTTTTCTTTATCACTGGAAAATATTTTTATTTCGGCCTTGTTCTTGAAGAGTAGTTTTGGTGGGTCCACAATTCTGAACTGACAAATTTCTCTCAACAAATATCATCTCTACCGCCTTCTGGTCCCTGCTGCTAAAAGGTCTGCTTCCTTCTAACAGCCTCTCCTTTGTAGGTTATCTTTCATTTCTTTTTTGATGTTCTTTGGTTTTCTATGCTGTGCTAGGAGCAGATCGGATTTTGTGTTTGTTTACCTTACTTGGCACGTGCTGTACTTTTTGGATTTGTAGACTCGTATTTCTCATCAGTTCTGCAAAATCCTCAGGTACCATCTCCTTAAATATTGTCTTTTTTCTGTAGTCTCCATTTTCTCTCAGGATCTTCAATTACGTGTATGTATGTTAGACCTACTCATCTCTCCTCATCTCTTAAACCTCTTTCATATTTTCTATCTTCCTTTTCTCTCTGTGCATTCTGGATACAGTTTCCAGATATATCTTCCAACTCACTAATTCTCTTTTCAGTAGTGTCTATGTCTGTCATCTATTGAGGTCTTGATTCATTTTTCCTTTCTAGATTTTTCCTTGTTTTCCCAAGTCTTGGAAGTTTGATAATCTCTGTCTAAGAAGACATGCCTGATTTTCATGTGTGGGAGTGCTTACAGGCCTACTGTGCTGGTTTGGATGCATTATGTCCCTGAAAACGCCATTATCTTTAATGCGGTCTTGTGTGGGCAGGAAACATACTGGTGCTGATTGGGTTGGAGACCTTTGATTGGATGTTTCCGTGGAGATGTGATCACTCAACTGTGGGCGAGATCTTTCACTGGGTAATTTCCTTGGAGGTGTGGCCCTGCCCATTCAGCATGGGCTTTGATTAGTTTACTGGAGCACTATATAAGCTCAGACAGAAGGAGCGAGCTTGCTACAGCCAAGAGGGACACTTTGAATAACGTACAGGAGCTGAGAGAGAAGCTGCAGCTTACAGAGACATTTTGGAGATGGCCTTTGAAAGCAGAATTTTGCTCCATAGAAGCTAAAAGAGGACAAACACCCCAAGAGCAACTAATAGTGACATTTTGAAGAGGAACTGTGGCCTAGAGAGGAACGTCCTGGGAGAAAGCCATTTTGAAGCCAGAACTCTGGAGCAGTCGCCAGCCACGTGCCTTCCCAGCTGACAGAGGCTTTCTGGACACCACTGGCCATCCTCCAGTGAAGGTACCCGACTGCTGATGTGTCACCTTGGACACTTTATGGCCTTAAGACTGTAACTGTGTAACCAAATAAACCCCCTTTTATAAAAGCCAATCCATTTCTGGTATTTTGCAGTCTGGCAGCATTAGCAAACTAGAACACCTACCTAGCGGAAATTTCCATACAAAAGTCTGTCTAACGTCAGGAAGTACCCCTACACTCCATCTCCCTCCTTCCACATCCTAGACCCCAGCCTCAGGACAAGCCTGGCCCTCTCTGCCACTTTAGCTCCAGCCCTAGCTCCCTCCACAGCTTTGGTTCCCTCCAGTCCTGACCCCTGTTCCCAGATATTCTTAGCCTAGTATCTGGGTATTCCACCTTGGCTCTAGGGAACCCCAGGCTCCTAACCTACCCAAACCCTGGCTCAGTTCTCTTCTCTTTCTTGGGAGAAAGGAAGGAAGGGGTGGTTCCTGGGAATCTCTTCTGCTTGTTGTAAAAATCAGAAATGCCTCAGTGAGTAAGTGTGTATTAAGGGGTGGGAGCAGGACAAAAGCATCCCTTTCAAACTCCTAATTGTCCATGATATAAGTAGAATTCTATCGACTGACTTTGTATCCAACAACCCTGCTGAAAGGTCTTAGTAACTCAAGTAATTTACTATATGTTCTTTTAAATTTTGGACAAACACCCTCATATCATCTGAGAATAATGACCCTTCCATTTCCTCCTTCTAATCCTTATCCCTTGTCTTTTTATACCTTTATAAATAGAAGTCGTGAAAACGGACATCTCTGTCTTTCATGTATGTTCAAGGGATAGCTTTTAATGTTTCACCGTTAAGTATGGTATTTGCTGCATTTAAGGATAACTTCTATAACATTAAAGCAGTGCCCTTCTATACCTACTTTGTTAAGAGCTTTTATTATGAATAGATGTTTAACTTTAGCAAATGCTTTTCTCTACCTACTACGACAATCATGACTTATAAATACAAATTTATAATAATTTACACAATAAATATAAAGACACATTTCTAACAAACATTTAGGATTTTATAACATTTCAGATATGTGTTTGTAACTTTTTTCATTGCAAACTAACTGATCCTTTTGTGCATGCATATTATCTGAAATAAAGAGGTCAAAATATTTCCAAAGGTAAAATAAGTTTTTCTCACTATAATTCACATAAGAGAGAAAGTATTATTGTAAAGAATACTGAGAAAGTTTACCCATCAGGAAAGCTGAGCAAATACCTAAAATATTACTTTTGTCCTTAGAAGTACGCCATATCATGTTGTCAAATTACAGCACACATCAGCATCACCTAGGAGGGCTTGCTGGAACACGGACTACTGGATCCCACCCCAAAATCTGATGTGGCTGGTGAACGTGCATTTCTCATGAGGTCCCACGTGACACTGGGAGCCACTATGAAAACCCTTCCCACAGGCTATCCTTTGCAGGCACAGGGGAGGGAGGGAGAGGACGGTTGTGAGAGGGTGAGCGGGGAGGGAGAGTGAGTGCGTGTGTGCATGCTGTGGGGGGGACACGGGTGGCGGGCCTGTCCTGCTAGCATGTTACTCAGCAGCCAGAACTCCACCCAAGACAACGGGAAGTGCTGTGGGAGGGTAACGGCAAGAGAGAAAAGCAAGTATTTATGGGAGCAGGAAGCCGTCCTCATCTCAGCCACGGAGCCCCAGTGCTCACCTCTTGAAATGCTCCACTTCCCTCTCAGTCTCATCCATATCCACACTGTCTAGGTCGATATCTTTAGGCAGAAAGACGTCGTCTGCAAAGTTAAAGGAAAGGGGTGAGTCAAATTACAACAGCTGGCCATTTCACCAGCATAGAAAAACCTTCTGGTTTTACTTAAGATTCACGAGCTTCACAAATGACACCTTTGACATGGGATTTCACAAAAGGCCAAGGGAGGGCAGAACCCTGTGATGAGCCTGCGCACGCACAGGTCCGGCGGGAGCGGCGCGGCCCCCATGTCTGCTGGGAAGGCAGCAGCTGCTCCAAGCCACTGCAGGAGACCCCCACGTGGCGAAGCACAGACAGCCAGTTGGAAAGCCCTGCAGAACGGTCCAGAAACCTGAGCTCCACTCGTGCCCAGGTGCTGTCTTAAGTCCCTGCCAGAGGGAGGACACAGGCGTCACTGGCAGTTGCCCCCTACAGTGAGAGAATGCAGCTGTCCCCAGGTGTTGCCACCCCCTACCCAGAGTCCCTGGGGTCTGCCGGGGACTTCATCGGAAATGCGACAGACCACTCCGAACAAAAAGCACAGCCACATTCCACTCTGCAGTTAAACAGTCCTCTTCTTTGAAAACGGGTGACTGCTGATTCAGGATTACTCAGTTACAAAATTTCCAGTCCTAGAACCCCGGCTGAATTTGGGGATCTCAACTTCTCTCTTTGGCCCTACCCACTCCCACGTGAACCACTGCCAATTGCCTGCTCTCCACAACTCAGGACTTCTCCTGGGCCTTACCTGAGCCTCATGTGCCCAATGAGGCAGCCCTCAGCGCACATTCGGGTTGCTAGGTGGTACACGTACAGCACCTGGTACAACCAATGACAAGACACGAGAGGCCACTTACACCTCCACGCCAGTCGAGTCCCCACATCTTTGACAGACCTTACAAGGCAGCACTTTCTAAGCATCCCTAACAAACAAGTGGCATTTCCACTAAGACCCTTTTACCTGCAAAGGGGCATTTCCACTAAGACCCTTTTGCCTGCAGAGTAGCGCCTACACTGCAGAGAAGCTCCTGGCACCGAGTGGCGTGCCCTCGCCCTGGCAGCACACGAGCATCACTCCTGGCCCGGCCTGTGTGGTCCAGCCCACCTCCTCGGAGTGACCTGTGTGGCTCCCAGCAGTGCTGTGTCCACAGCCCAACAGACACCTCAGCAGCCACGGAGACATCTTCTGAGCTGGCTGGTGGCCTGTGCCTCAGCTTGTCTGTGGAAGGAACTAGGGGCCGCCTTGCTGAGGCCCGGACGAAGGACATCTCCTGCCCCACGCTGCTCCCTGGTGGTCAGCTCACCAGTGGTGCCCACCGCCCGCTCCTCCATGCTGGTCTCCCAGCTGCTGGGCCACTGTCTGCTCCCTACATCTGACGGTCACGAATGGATTCTGGCCAGAGCCGATGATACGCCTACTTCAGTGTAAGTCAGATGATACTGTGTATGCAACAGAGCCTGGAGGGTATCAAATGCTCAATAATGTTTATAATCAACAAACTATTATCCTAGGAATATTAAGTGCCAGGAGTTTCCATGCTCAAGCACGCTGCATGTTTCACCCCCCAGGGCTTGCAGCCAAGGTGCACAGGCCAGGCCCAGACCCCTCCAGGGCAGCGAGTGGGAACTCCTCAGGGCCCTGCCGGCACCTGCTCTCCGAGTCTCTGCTGTCCCAGGCGGTGCGTACAGAAGCTCTGAGAGACCATGGAGGCTCGAGAAGCCCGCCCGCCCAGAGGCCACGTGCAACTGCTGCCCCGGGTGAGCCGCTGGCCTCCCGCTGAAGACTGGGCAGCTCTACCAGGCTCCGAGAAACGGCACCAAGGCCTGCGAGTCTTGACCTCTGGGAAACAACTCAGGATGAAGGGAAAGATGCAGTTCAAAGGAGATGCAGCCAATGACCATGTTCTGGACTCGCTACACAGCACAGGGCAGCCAGTGGGAACAGGCACCTGGGGCAGAAGGCCCCCTACACCTGCCAGAGGGTGTCTCTGGATGTGGGTGGCATTCCAAGTCTCCATTTTGAGCAGCAGAAGGGCCCCTGACCAAGGAAACACTGAGGCATACAGAAGGGGTGAGGTGGGGCAGGAGTGTTTACAAATGCAAAGAAATTAAAAGTCTAAAGAAGCCCAATCTCAGCAAGTCATTCTCAAAATAGTTCTGGAAGAGTAACCAGCTTCAACCACAGAAGCCAACACAGAGCCAGCATTTCTGTCAATAAAGTGACTTCTATATTCATTTTTCCTGATCAGAACTGATAATCAGTATATAAAATCTTGGTATGAGAAAAAATGAAACAGAACTGCAAGCAGATTCAGAATCAGGGAG
Organism: Bradypus variegatus; assembly: GCA_004027775.1. NCBI lineage: Eukaryota > Metazoa > Chordata > Mammalia > Pilosa > Bradypodidae > Bradypus > Bradypus variegatus. The sequence goes on from PVKY010000197.1 coordinate 11,258, forward strand.
ATTCTTTAAAGCAGTAAAACTAAAGTTGGAAAGTAAGTGGGAAGTGAGACTTTTACATCCAGACGAACTGTTAATTGTCAAGACCACAGAAAAACAGTTTAATATGTAAGAGTTCAGAGAACTCTGTACCCATGAGCCCTACTCAAGGAAATCCACTGGAGGGTAAGCTTCATCCAACCAAATGATGCCTGGGAATGCTTCAGTAGAAGGTCCAAAGTGAGGATCTGATGCATTTAATTACAGACCTAGGAAAATTATGCATTCAAAATAGAAATAATGCAACTGAAAAGTGGGAAGAGAAGGGACAGGGAAAGATTGGGTAAGTAGAAAAAATAGCATTAGCTCACTGATTGCTGCCATTCTCAAATCACTGGAACAAGATGAATTTTTTAGTACTGTGGCTAGGAAAACTGGTTAATCATTTGCAAAAAGATAATATTGGATTCATACCTCACACACTATTTGCAAGAATAAACTCCAAATCTATGTATCAGGGTTCTTAATTTAAAAAATGAAATCACACAAGTACCAGAAGAAAACATGGTGCATTCCTCTTTAGCCTTAGCGTAGGGAAATACTTTCTAACAAGTATTCAAAATCCAGAGGCAACAAAATAAACGATCAAAGAATTGACTACATAAAAGTAAAAAAGAAAACTTTTGCATGGCTAAAAAGGATCATAAACAAAGTTAAAAGATAACTTACGAACGGGGAGAAAATGTGTGCAGCATCTAACAGTTAACAAGTAAAGGATTCTTAAATATTGAAGAAAAAAAGACCAAAAATCCAATTTAAAAATGAGAAAAGATACAAACAGAAAATTCACAAAAAAGATATAAAAACGGACCTTAATTATGTCATCTCATTGTAATCAGAGGAAAATGAAAATAAAAACTATAGGGAGGAACAATCTGTCACCTAAAGGAGCAGCGAAACTTCACAGGCATTAACCAGCCCGACAACCCTCTCCTAGCGAGGCAGGCGGGACACAGGCACTCAGATACAGTGGTGAGCGTGCGACGTGGAGGCAGAACCCACAGAACCACATGCGCGCCCACCTGCTGGCCCAGAAACCCCTCTCCTGGGCCTTTACTCCAAAGACACACCTCATACAGTAGGGAAATACAAACACACAGGGGGAGGTTGGCAGTACTGTTTGTAATGACAAGATACTGGAAACCTAAATGCTTGTACACAGGAGAATGGTGGAATAAACTGCAGTACATCTGTAAACAGAGCACTATGCAGCTATAAAAAAAGAATGAGGATTTCTATGAACTGATGTGCAGTGATTTCCAGAGTATTTTAAATGAAAGAAAAAGCAAAGGTCAAAAGCTTATCCATAGCATTCTACCTTTTGTGCAAAAAAAGAAAAGGAAATAAGATACAAATTGATTATTTACCTGCAGGGGGTGGGTGGGAATGCAATGGGAAAAAAAGAGGGATGGGGAATACAGAAAACAAAATGGTACACAAACAGGAACACATGAAGCTGGATCCATTTCAAAGGAATGGTGGAATGTACTGGGGGAGTGGGGTGGGGGTGGTGGCCAAACACAAGTGACTGCTAAACACAACAGTTGGACTACACACCTATAGGTTAAGGACAAAAAGAACTGTGAGCAGATACTGAAAACAGGTTCATCATCTGTTTTTCCCAGCAGTAAGGGTGAGTAACTGAGAAACGACTGGAAGTGAACAAAGAAGTAAAGATACCGTGGATGTGGAGAACTGAGTTTTTCACTGTCCAAGAGAGGAGTTACAGATGTGGAGGGGGCTGGAATGACCCCCAGAGCACCACAGCAGAGGCTGTGCTCTCTAAGTCAGGCAGCAGGTCTGGAAATACCCACATCTCTGGGCCTGGAAACAACACACCACAGCGCTCGGATCCGAGCTTCCAATACAACTCTACACCACAAAGCATGACGACTCTGGAGAATGGCCACCCCCAGAGCTGGGACGGGAAAAAGCAGAGGCTGAGCCTGCACCACCTTGCCATCCGTCAGAGGGTGCGAAGCACTTGTGGCCTGAAGGAGCTGTCCTCAGGGAGCTTCCACAGGCCAACTCTTGGTCAGTTGGGGCATCAAAAGAAAGCATCTTAGGAAAGATTATAATCCACAGCATAAAAACAAGAATCCATCCTGATATAAACATACAAATAAAAGAAAAAAATAAAGTGGGAGGAGGGGAGAAGGAAAACTGTCTTACAGTAGAATGCCAAATAAGCAATACAGAAGGAATAACAGAAAAATCCCCATTTGGCAAACAACAAGGTAATAACCATTTCAGGCAAGAATCATCAACAGATACTAGCTAGAACTAGAGGGTGAATGATGGAAAACAGGGCTTTTATCTCCCCCTAAGATATTTACTAATTATCAAAGTGGAAATGAAACTTCACAACAGACAAACCTGGCAATTACCACCTCAACCAAATATCAGGGTTCACATCATAGTGGAATCAAGAAACGTTCTGCGCCTCCTAATACAACACACTGAGAAGGACACGGCATCACTGCCAAACATACACGACCTGAATCCAATCACAGGGAAGTGTCAAACTCAAATCAAGGAAATTCTAAGAAAATAAATGGACTGAATTCTTCAACAATGTCAAGGTCACGGAAAACGGAAAAAACAAGGGCCTGATCTAAACTAAAGGAAATCAAAGAGCACGACAAGGCAATGCAGCATGTGAGCCTGGGCCGGACTGTGTGCTGGAAAACAATTTACAAACTGTGTTGCTACAAAGGACGTTAAGGGGACATCTGGAGATAGCTGAATAAGGACCGTAACTAGACAAAAGTACTGTCAGTGTTAATTTCTTGACTTGATCACTATTCTGTGGTTTTGTTCAAGAATGTCCCCGTTTTGAGGAAATGCACACTGAAGTACTTGGGGAAGAGGGGCATTGAGTGTGCACCTTACTCTCCTTTGGTTCAGAAAAATAAGAAGGGGAGCGAATGGAAAGCAAATGTGTAGATGGGATGTAAGGAACCCAGGTGTAGGGGAATTCCGGGCGCTACCTTGTAGCTTTTTGGTAAGTCCAAGATTATCTCAAAATAAGAAGTTAACATATAAGCAGTGGCTATTTGTCCCTCACTGAGTGAAAAAGCCACATAAAAAGCACAAAGCCTGAGACAGACAGAGGAGCAGAGGGACAGACTGCCAGGGGCCAAACTAAGTACCATCTCTCAGTGCGTCTCCCAGAAAGCTCCACGCTGGACGAGCTTCGCCCGTCCGGCACTCACCGATTGAACTGCTGGCGCGGTCCCCCTTCTTCTTCTTGCTCTTCTTGCTCCGGCCCTTGGGTTGGGGGGAGTCGGCAGGGACCGGCTTGCCACTCTGCGGAGGCTCGCTGGGGCAGGGGGACTCGGGCGGGCCTGGCACCGCCTTCTCCTCTTTGACGTGGTTCGGCTGCCTCTTGTTGTTGTTGTTGCTGTTGACTCTTTTCTCCTCTCTCCTCTGCTCCGGGAGGGCTGAGAAGTTGACCACCTTGGCCCTGGACTCGGTCTGGGGCCTGGTTCTGGGTGGGCCCTCTGGGGCTTTAGGGGTCTCCAGTGGCTTTCTCACGATGGCCTCGCTGTTGGCCTTGCTGGCCGGCTTTAGCTTCTGTTTGCTGCTTCCTTCTTTGTGGTGATGCATTATGTCAAAGAGAAAAGAGAGCGGCTCGTGCTGCTTCCCGTGGCCCTCCTTCGGGAGGAGGAGTTTGGAGTCCCTGGGGTCCCCGGGCTCCGCAGCCTCCCCGTTGGCGCCCCGGCCCAGCCCTGGCTCTGTGTGATTCACATGTCTGGAAGGGGAGCGAGACGAGGTTTCTGGTTCTTCCGTTTGCTCGAGCGAGCCATTGTGGATGTTTTCAGAGTCAGGCACAGGCTCTGCTGCTGCCTGAAAACTGCCAGCAAGCATGTCCAACTTGAGACAGTCTTTACTTGGCCTCTCCTTCTTCTTCTTTTTCACAGTCCGCAGCTGCTGAAGCTCTTGGAGCCGCTGGAACTCCTCCTTGAGCCGCTCCTCCTCCTCCTCCTCCCGCCGCCGCTGCTCCTCGAGGAGGTGCAGATGCTCCCGCTGCCGGGCCTCGGCCTCCAGACGGGCTTTCTCCTCCAGCTGCCACGTGGGAAGAAAAAGGCCATGTAAGCAAACAGCAAATCGTTTAAAGCGGACAGTCAGAAATATGGGACATTAACCACTCGGACGGGGTATCACAGGCCAAAAGCTTACAACATCCCCTCCCCCGAGTATTTTATTCCGCGGACTGGGGAGGTCTCATCAATCTACCGGGGTCCATGCCTACTTCGTGAAGGGCGACGTTCAGCAGCTCCTCCCAGCCTTTGCCCTAGTGCAGTTTGCAGAGCGAGGTGAAAGCAGCTGCTGGGCCCTTGCCCCGAAGCTGCTGTGCCCGCCTCCCTCTCCCGCCCTCGTGTCTGCCCTGGGTGCCGGAAGGAAGCTCAGGCCCCGGGTGTGCCTGCACGAGGCAGTTCACACCACAGACTTCTTGTGCAACAGGAGAGGCTGCACCCATCCTGCCAGCGCTCGGCAAGCACACCTCCAGGCGAAGGTCGATGCCGCTGCACCAACACGCTCAGCAGGACAGCAGGACGCACACCAAAGACTGACAACTGCCTCTCCCTCCGCAGCAGAGAAACGGATGCTCTGACATCTCTTTACTAGTGTGCCAGAGCAAATGACCGTGGGAAACATTTGCCAGCACATGGCCAATCAACCTTGGTGAATCTCTCTACCCTCCAGCTTGGTGGGAAGCTGGTTTTCATCCCAAGGTGAAGCTTATGTTTTAGTAGTGAAACCTCTTCCAGGATTGTAAATGGAAATTATTCCTTCTCTCCAGAAAACAAATAGAGCCATTAAGAAGTAAGGAGCACAGCCTCCCCTATTACAAAATTTCCCAAAGGCTGTTGCTTATTAAGAAACTTTGGCAAAAACATTTTGCATGGGAAAATTTAGTCTTCCTAGTTCAAATTCTTTTCTCGTGATGTAGGCACATAGTTTTAAGAAACAAATTTACTAGTCTTTTTGGAAAAACAAATATGATCTATGATATAAGATTTAACATGACAATTTAAAATGACCACTTAAGCAACATTTTAAAAATTCAGGCTCCATTACGTTAAAAGAGAAGGTCTCCTGGGAGACAGCCACCAGTGTGAGCTCATGGAGTGGCGCACGCCCAGTCTGCAGCGAGACTGCACACTGCACATCCGGTCCAGCTGGCGTTCTCTCCAGCGAGACTCCTGGCGAAGGGCAGCACATGCCAACCTAAGTTCTGGCACAAGCTCCTCCTCGCACCGTGGACCACAGCAGACAGGATGGGAAGGCTACCTGTGTAGCCTGCCTGAGTCCCCAGCCAAGAGCCCCCATGGGGCAGGGGCCAAGATCAGGGCTTCAGGGCCGAATCTGCCACTCAACAGAATCTATGGATGGACTGGGAAACCAGTACCAACTGCCTTTATTTCCACCACCAGCTTGCAGACTCTTAAGCTCCCAACCTACAGTTGAGGACACTCCAAGACTTGCGGGGTACACTGAAAACCAGGTGCCAGGACAGCCCCCAGCCTCTAATGCAAAGGCTGGACCTGGACCTGGCCTGATGGGGAGCCAGAAGCGGCCGCAGAATGAAGTTCTGGGTCCAGACTGCCTGCGAGCACAGAGGGTGGAAGTCAAGGGTGGAGAGTGCCCCTGAAAAGGAGAAGGCCTTGAACCCCCTGGGTCCCCTGCTGCTGTAACACTCCAATACCTGCTGGGTCCTCCCTCACCCCAGTGTGGCTTGGCAAACCCACATCTTCTGGGGTGCAAAACAAGCTTCTCCCCCAGAGCCTTCTGACGAGACCCACTACCCTCAGTGTCAGCGCAGACCTCTTTCGGGTGCTGCAGCACAAGACAACTCCTGGTGGTTACTCCCCCCCGTGGACAAGCAGAAATGTTTACTCTCAAGCAGTTAGGTCTCATGGGACTCTGCCCTCACCAGCAACGGGACAGACGGCCCATGGCTCTGCTGGACCACCGAGGACAGGCACCAGCCTCTTCCCAGTGCACCCCATTACACTGTCAGACCCTGCGGTTACTACAAGACTGAACTCCAAGCCGCCTTCTGAGTGCCATCCCTTGGAGCCTGATATCTATCTGTAGGGAGCAAGAATCCAGAGGATTTTTGGAACGGCTCAGCACAGGGGTCTCATGGTGGGTGGGTGGTTTTAAGACAAAAATCACACCAAAAAGTAGATGCCATTCCCATCATTTTCAACACTAACCTGAAGCAAAGAACGAAACTGTTACTAGCAGACACACAGTTTGAACACCACGACCACCCACTAGGCCACAGTGCAAGTGTGTTCACAGCCCTGGCCTGTGCCACCCCCTCCCGTGAGGTGTGGACTGTCCAGGGCCCCCCACCAGGCCGGTCGTCTCACTCTCCATCCCTACATTATGTCACACACAGGCCCTCTAGGAACGGTGCTGCCTGACTCTCCCCTGCAGCCAAAAGAGGGGCTGGTAGGCAGGGGGAAGGGAGCACGTGTGGAGACCACTCAGCGCAGCGCCCAGGAGGCACTGCCATGCCTCAGGCTCTGTCCTCGTCCCCACGGTCCCCACCAGTCCCCTCCTCTCTTAGGCAAAGGCTCCTCCTCCTCCTCCTCTTCCTCCCCACAGAGCTGGAGGCTGAGGCTCCGCTACTGCCCCCACGGCTCGCCAGCACAGCAACTCAAAGGCCTCCTAACAAGCCCACCACACAGACGGGCAAGTGGTTTTCCAAAAATCTGAACGAAGTGGGGTTTCTAACCAGCTAAAGACGATGGTTCCAGAACACCATGCTGGGCAGGACGGCTGCGTTGGGACCCTGCCTCCTGCACACAGAGTTCCTGGGGGAGCCCCCGCCGCACACAGGTGCACAGAAACAGAGACTGCTCTGTTTACCTTTCTTTGCTTGTGTCTTGCTCGTTTGGCTGCTCGGGTACTGCTTACTGGTTTGGTCTCTGAGCTGTTTATAAACTGTAACAAATCTTCTACCTTTCGATGGTCAACAACACTTTCCCTTTCCAAGGTCTGATCAGTTTTTTTAGGTTGTTCTTCTTTCCTCTTGGTCAGGCGTAAACGAAGCTTTTCTCTCATTTCTGCATAATTTCTACTTGTTGGAGCAGCTGGAGGCTAAGACAATCAAATAAGAACATAACTAAATTAAGATTCAAGTTATAAGAATTTTGAATATAAAGATTTCAGAGCATACCTTTCAAAATAACTTCACTTTTCTTATTACCCAAATAATGTGTGTTCATTGAGAAAAATAAGGAAATAAAATACACAACAAAAGGCAAATACCACCACAAGATCCCTTGAATGCAGTGCTTTGGAACCTCTCCAGCTTTAATATAATCATGAAAAGTAGGACAGATTTTGTACAGCTATGTCACAAATGGACTTTTTTAAACTGAAAAAGAAACAATTACCCATTCTAATTCACTAATGTAAATATTTTCCTTAATTCCACTGCCAAGATATTTCTTACTGAGTATTGGAAACATGTACACATGTTGGGAGACGCCCCTCTCCCTGCAGTACACCAAGGCAGCCGTGGCTGACTGGAAAGAGGCACGAGCACACGCGTGCACTACAATCCTTTGTATCTATGAAGAGGAACTGAACTGAGCACAGACAGCACTGGTGCAACTGGCTACGTAGCACTATTCCACTGCATGGGTGCACCAAAACTCCACAACATCCCACTGCTGGGTGCCTGCTAGGCTTCCCGACACCTCATCAACCCACAAACAAATACAAAATGCAGTGAAGACAGTCTCTCTGGATTAATGTCGGCCACGTTTTTAGCTAGTTCTTCAGGACAAGTACAGCCTAGGAAAGGCCCATGTGCCACAGGACCGTGCCCTGACTCGACCTGGCACGTGATCTTGCAGAAACGCTTGCGTGTCTTCCACAGCCCCACCTTGAGCGCAGCATGTGACAGAAGAGCCGCAGCTCGGTGGTGTCCGCAGAGCCCGGCCGGCACACTTACCCCGCCGTGCCCGAAGAACTCACAGTAGCAGCAGTCGCAGTACTTGCCCTCCTTCTGGGTGGTGGAGGTTGAGGTGCTGGAGCTGTGCTCAGAGCAGCTGTCCTCATCTGCGCTCTCGTCCCCATCCTCCTGCTGCGGGTCGTACACCCCATTCTCGCAGCGGTGCCCTTCACAGTCGGGGTCACTGCAAACGGCACATGGGAAGCCGGTTAGCGAGCGGCCCCTCCAGCAAGGAGCGCCCAGCACACTTCCCAGCAGCTTCTCCACTCCTCTCGACGGCCTGCCACAGGCCCATCCCACACATGTGAGGCCACCAGGGCCACATGCAGTCAGCAAATGCTCTGCAGTGACACGGATGGGGGCTCAGGGTGCAACCTTGCACAGAAAACCCTCCACAGGTATGCAGGTGACCACCATCCCCGAAAAGGCTCCTGGGGCTCGGTGGCTGCAGGGCACAGTGTGAACACGAACAGATCCTGTCTCTCCAGTCCCCTCCTGGTCCTGTGACACCTGCCTCTCTGCCCCCCACTCCTGAGGGGGCTCTGACCAGGCCAGGTGAAGGCCAGGCCGACTGTGTTCTTTAAGAGGCAGCTGCCGTGTGGTGCTTCTCTACACAGGCTTTACTCACTTCCCGACTCTCCTCAATGTGTGATGGATAAAACTTCAACCAACAAGGCAGACCCTCATGCTGCTAGTGGTGAGGGGTGGTCTCCTTTTAAGAACAAGCCTGGACCTGCCAACTGACACCCTGTGCAGAACTCAAGGCCGAGCTACCCCCACTCTCCATCGGGAAGGTCCCTGCCTCCCTCTGCGCCTCACTGCACTCTTCACCGCAGGCCCCAGGGCCGTGTGGGTGAGGACCGCCGTGGGGCTCACCTGCAGACGCTAGCTGGCGCACTCACAGAGCTGTCAGTGGGGGGTGGCAGGGGCGCCCCAGGAGCAGGGCAGAAGCCCTTGCGTGCATCCACGAACCCAGGAGCGGTGGTTGCGGTTTTGGGGAACGACGGAGCTGCGAGGTTTGCAAGATGAGGTGTGGCGGCTGGTGGAAGCGCAGCAGGGGGCAGGGAAGGGAGTGGCGCCAGCCCCGTGGGGCTGCTCCTTGGCGCGGCCGGAGCTGAGTGTCTGGGGTCCTCTGGGTTGAGGTTGTGAAAGACTTCACCTGCAGTTAAAGATGCCACAACAGTCACTTCCAATGGCAGAAGAAAACAAAGCCTCCAACTGGCCATTCCGATTTTCCTGGAATGAAAAATTTGTTACCCACTGTTTGTTTTGAAAATGTTCAAACTACGGAGAATCTGAAGGAATAGCCCAGTGAACCCATAAGCCCTTCACCCAGATTCACCGAGTGTCAGCAATCTGTCAAGCTTCTGTCTTACACACACTTTGTTTTTGCCTAATATTTGCAAGTTGTATTCACCCCAAAGACTCCTGAGAGCACAGACATCTCCCCACATAACCCCAAGACCATTTCACCCTGCGACACTCAACACTGACACAGTCTTCTTGCACTCAACTTTCCAATCTCCTGCCAAATGCCCTTGATAGCTTTTTTCCAACCAGCCTCTTTTCATCCTTTTACTTCCTTTTCCAACACTGACATGTAGGACTCCAAGCCAGCTGTCCTGCCACCTGGGTTTATCTTGTCTCCTCCTTACTAGATTCAGGAGCAACGCCTTTGGCATTTCTATACAGGTTATGTCAGATCCTTCCCATAGGACTGGGGCAGGAAAGACTCAATGTTGGTTTGTTTCAAGATGGCAAGGCCACATCTGAGCACATGTGCATGGGGTATGGGTGCATGTGTGTACACGTGTGTGCATGGGGTGTGAACACGTGCATGGGGTGTGAGCACGCGTGTTCAGGTTGTGAGCACATGTGCGTGGGGTATGGGTGCATGTGTGCACGCATGTATGTGCATGGGGTGTGAGCACGCGTGTTCAGGTTGTGAGCACATGTGCACGGGGTGTGAGAGCATGTGCATGGGGTGTCTGCCAAATTCCTCCATGGTAGAGTCACCTGCCAGCCATGGTTGCGGACTGTGGACATATTATGTGCCACAAACTGAGACCCCATGTTTCTGGATATTTCTGGACAGTTTAAATGCAACAATGTTTTTCTCTTTTCCTTAGGTCAAGTCTGGGGTCGGCTGCCCAGAGTTGGCACAGTGGCTGCATTGTCATCAGGGTCTGAATCCTCCACCCTCACAGTTTCTGTCCTGCTCTCACTACACAGCTTCTCCCGAGGCCCTTGGGAGTGGCTGGACCTCTCATCGCCACAACACCCAAGGACGAGGCAGGCCAGAAAGAAAAGGGACCTTCCTTCTAGTTGAGTCAGCTTTTGTTTTCTTTTATACTTTTCATTTTGAAGGAATTTCAAACCAGTGGTTTTAGCACCCACTGATGATACTTACCTGAATCAATTATTACACTGGGGGCTGCAAATGGAGGTCTCTGCTGCTCATTCCTAGGGGTGTACTAGCTGGCACGCTTCTGCAAAAAAGGGCTGCCTACCCCCCTTCCCTTGCCGAGCTCTGGTCAGAGCACTGTGGTCTGCTTTGCTGTCTCTTCCGATGGCCGGTGCTCCGACTCTGTCTGGTGGCGCCCTGCCAGGCCAGCACCCATCAGCCTCTGGCTGCTCCCTTGGGCTTGGTCCTTTGCTGCTCTGGGGGCAGGTTAATCTGAGGATCGCAGCCACCCCTCCTCACCTGCATGCTGGGTGGCATGCCTTCCACCCATCCAGCTCCTGTGCCAAGTTTTCCTGACACAGCTTTCCAAGAACTGCTCTGCATGCTGAAAAGCAATGGCCTTTTCCCATCCCAGGACAATGACACAGAGCCTGAAGGCAGACACTTCCGGCAAAGCCCCCGGTTCAGTGTCTAGCCACAAGTCTCCTCAGAGCCCCGAGGGCCACACCCTCTGCCCTAGAGTGATTCACCCTTCGGCTTGGCTGGATAAAGGCAACCACCAAGATGAGGCTGGAGAAGAGACGAGTAAGTGGCAGGCCGGCCACCTTACCTACGGAAGGAGGCCTCTTCGACGATACTCTGAACTGGCTGTTGCTTGACTGCACTGTGGTGGCCGTGCAGGAGACGGAGGAGGTGGCTGACGAAGTTGCCATGACAACCTTGTTTGCCTCCATAAAAGCATCTTGGAAATTGTACAAACACTTCTTTTTTACAGCATTTTTTTTCTCTTTACTGTCTGAAAGGGCAGATGTCTCGCTGCTGGATGGTGGTGGAAGAGCTTCAGGTCTTGTTTCTGAGAGTGTCGACCCTAATATATCACTCCCTTCAGAGAAGAATGGGAAATGTAAGAATTCCAGAAGTCGTAACATTTAGCCCAAACCTAAAGGACATGCCAATGACTCAAACCTAATCCTGGGGCTCCTACAGAAGTCAGTACTCTGCTGGGATGACACTAGTCAACTAGCTTTTCATCTAAGAAAAAAAAATGTATTGAGCACCCACTATGTGCCAATTCCTGTGCCAGGTGCTTTTCAAAAGTTATTTTATTTAATGTCTTACAACTACCTTCTGAGGTTGGTACTATTATTCCCATCCTAAAGATGAAAACGCTGAGGCCCAGAGAGGCTAAGCAACTTGCCCAAGGTCACACAGCTAGATACCCTTTCCAAGCACAGACAAGGAACTCAGGTCTTGTCTGTCTTGAGCACTGCAGGGCCAGGGTGCGGGGCCCCCACAGGCTCTCACCACATGAAGACCGGCATGGGGCACAGGCACAGGCCCTGCCACAGTGGTCAGCTGGGAAGGAAGGAGTTTTTCGGAGGGGACAGATCCCATGTAGGGTCAGTACAGCAAGCAGAGAAAGGGGACGTAAGTCACAGCACTGAGGCGCTGCACCACCTCCCTGCTGGGCACTGGGCTGAGGCCTGGATGTCACTTGCTCGAGAACCACGGTAACGTCACGAGGCTGAACACAGAACTTGGGAGACAAGACCTTTAGCAACGGGCAAGAGGCACCCCAGTGTCGGCACGGCCCGGCCCCGGAGCGTGCCTCTGCTCGGGAAGTGCTGCAGAACTGACAGGAGTCAGAAGCCGTGGATGGAGTGGGGGGCCAGGGCCGCGGGGGCGAGGGCAGGGGGCCGCGACGCTGGGGCTCCCGGCTGCACAAGGCCTGCTACAAGAAGACTACAACAGAGGTGTCAGCTGCTTGGCTCAGGTTATTTTAACACTTTAAGAAATTTTTAACAAATTCCTTACCAGAAATTGTATCTGGCAAGAAAGTGCCAGAATTCCAGTTCTTATCATTCATCACTTCTGATCCCCAAAGACTTATAAATTTAGAACTATTCCACTCTGGAGTATTCCCAAAGCAGCTCGGATAAATATGGTCTTGAAGAGATGCATTGAATACCTGATGCTTATTTGTGTGATTCTGAACAGGTGCTGGCGGTAAAGCCTACAAAAAAAAATTTTCTAATCACATATCAAAATTAATATTCTGTTTACTTAAGTAGTTAAGCTACAGACAGACAATCATTCCTGAAAGCCCCGGGAGACGTCCCCGCCACCCGACGTCCCTGTACCGAGTACATTTCACAAGGTGCCCGCAAGGTTTGTCAGGACACTGCACACACACATCAAACTTTCAGCCAGAGGGGGATTTTAAAAGAGCAACTGGTGCCTCAAGACTTACAGCTGAATTCAGTTAACTTCCAACATTCCTCCCTGGTCACACTTACACGTGACACGTTCACACAGGACCTGTTCCCAAGGCTCACTTCCCATCCAGATGGGAATGAGGTCGGCATCACTAGGATCACTGCTAAAAAGTCAACTTTGGAATCTGGTGAAACTTCATGGTTTTCTTACACTTGGGCAAGGACAACATGGAGGTTGAGGCTGCTGTCAAAGTAGCTGATCACACCGAGCCCCTCCCGCCTGCCCCCAGGCCCCGCAGGGCAGACCCCTGTCCACCCAGCCAGCATCAGACACTGACCGAGAGCCGAGCCAGCCGCAGCCCATGGCCCCACACCTGCACCGGGGCCTCTCTCCCACCCAGGTCTTCCTTGTGCGTAAATGTACTCACGCCACTGCCTGGGAGCTGCTGATGGCTTCCAAGGGCAAAACCAAAGTCCTCAGTGTGTCCAGTGAGCCCTGGGGAAGCAGCCCTGCCTCCCTCCACCATCCTGGCTCACCAAGGCCCAGACGCTCAGGCCTCCCGTTGTCCTCCCACTCCCAAGCTCCTCCGGGACCCCCACTCGGCTCATGCTGTGCCAGTGGCCTCCCCTGTCCTCACCTCAACTCGTTCCCTCGTTCACACAGATCACACTTCAGGGCTCAGCTCTGGGTCCTCAAAAAGGCCGCTGCTTTGGCCCTCGATACCCCCACAACTAAGAAGGGGGTGGGCCTTTCCACTAGGCACACTGAGGCCTGCCACCTCCCCTCTGAGCACTTACCACAGTTATAATTCAAGACCTGGACCTGCTGGCCTCCTGCCTTCACAGGGGACTGGGGCGTCTGGACCGAGCCCTGCGGTCCCCACACTCTGCTGGTGCCAGGCATCCAGTTCCCCTCAACAGGCATCTATTTCCCGCCACGATGAGCTTCTAGGGAAGCTGAACTCATGACCCCTCTGCAACAGCAGAGCCAGGCGGCCAGGGATGCCACTCAGGGTGGGGTGTGTGTGGGGTGGTCCGGGAAGGACGGCAGGACCCCAAGGGCCCAGGCTGGGGTGGAGGGAGGACGAGGGTGGCACGTGGACTCCCCGGGTTTGGGTCAGCCTGCCCTGGAACCACCTGGCTGGAGCGGAACAAGGCCCACCTGGTCCGATCGTGCCCAAAGCGGAGAGGGGCCCACGGAGGGTTCAAGCAGCAGAGTCCGATGACCCGACCAGGCTTGAAAAAGATCGCCCTGTGGCAGGATGGTGGGCTGACCACAGGGGGACAAAGGCACTGAAACAGCGCAAAGGGCAGTGAAGACGGAGCAAGGCATGGATCATGGAGCTATCAAAACAGTAACTCTGGGCTGAGCGTCCAGTCCAGGAACTGCTACTGCTGGCTCCATCTCTGGGAGGTGCCAGTAGGTGACAGAGCTGGGATGTGAGCTCTAGTCTTGACCTGGAACCTCTGATGGGTTCAAACAGCAGCTCTTCCATTTACTAGCTGTGTGACCTCAGGCAAATTACTCAATCTTTCTGTGCTTTAGTTTTCCCACCTGTAAATTGGAAATACCTACCTCCAGGGCTTGTTGTGAGAATAAATCCAGGTAATGCCACCCGGCCCGTGCTATGCTCAGGTGGATCAGCCTCGTTTATAAGGAACCAAGCAGCCAAGCAGCCCTACCAAGCTTCGCCCTCTGCCTCTCCACCTGGGGGCTCCTGCACCCACTGACCCTCAAAGGACTCCTCTGGAGGTGGATGGGGGGAGGGGGTGTCTAGAGCAGACATTTCGGGACTAAAAAGCAGGAAGCAACAGAACTGGACTGGCCACGGAGGACACAAGCAGGGGCCCGAACTAGTGTTTTGGCAGGGGAGTCCCAGGGGGCAAAGAGCAAGGGGACCAAGAAACCTTATTTTTGGTGGATAGCAGTTTGTATAAAGTAGCAATATGCTAAGAGCTGCTTGGCTGAGAAATCACTGATGAAAAGCAGCCTTTAAACGGATGGTTGCTGAGTCTTGGGGACTTCCTGGTAAGGGGAAGAAGTACCTGTGATGTAACTCAGCCAGTGCTCTCACGCCACACCAGCCGTACACCTCTTGGAAGCTTGGCCGGAAACCTCTATTCCATGACCCAGGTGTGCCACAGGAACTCTTATTCACCTTTCAAAACCCTATTCTAGTGTCACCTCAGCAAAACCAACCAATGGCTCCACAAGTTTTTCCTCTTAAGTGTTACTATTCTACCTTGCAGCTACAATTTCCATCAAGGCTCACTGGAGTATTTTGAGTTTTTAAAATTTGATTACATTTTTGTCTTCTCTTGAGCCTGCAAGCTCACTGAAAGCAGGAACCAGGAATAACTGGTTTTTGTTTTCCTAGCATGTAGCACAGGGTCTGGCACATATTGGATGTTCAATAAATGTCAGGTGAACAGAGCTGAGCCAACCCCATTCCAAATCGGAACTCACACCTGCGCAGCTCTGACCGTATGAAACGCCTCCGCAGCAGCCGGCCTTAGTTCTGGGAGGCCCCCTCCGAGGGAGCGGCCGGGTACCAGCCTGGGCCTGGAGGCAGCAGGGGATGCGAGGCTGACCCGGGGACTGGAGCGAGACCATGTGCCCTGCACTGGGGGCCGGGGGCACTTAACTCACCGAGGACCAGAACCAGAACCCAGGGAGTGTTTCCAACTACTTGGCGGGCTCCCAGTGGAAAACTCCTCACATTTTACCATGGGGCCCTGCAGAGTGGGCTGCGCCTGGACCCCAGCCACGCACACCCACCCTCACCACAGGCCTGGGTGTGCTCCTGGTGGCGAGGGGACACACAGACTACACCAACACGTCCCTGGGCCATGGCGGAGCCATAGCAAAAGCAAGGGAGAACGCCAAAGGCAACGCGAAGAGACGGAGGTAGAGAGGAGAGGGTGGGCAGAAGGTGGGCTGCCCCAAGGGCTGCACCAGTGCAGGAAGGAGACTCCAATTCCCACACCACATAAGGACCAGGAAGAGCTAGGTGCTCCCGGCAGAAGCAAACACAAGCCTTCCCCTGAGGAAAGCAGCCCACTGAGAGCCTGGGGATTCTCACACATGAAGCTGAACAAAGTCTGCCTCCATAATAAAAAACTTCCCAAACACTTACGGAAACAACGCACCATGAGAAAGGCCAGCAGAGACAGTAGAAAGCAGATTAGATCCTCAAGCGTTCACTCAAACACAGAATAACTGCATGAAAGGCTTAAAGAAAGAAAAGAGGGAATAAAAAATGACTGAAGAGACTGAGAACATAAAAAGTTGCTGGACATATTAGAAATATAAATTAACTAAAGCTGAGAAAGAAGACGAAGCAGTGAAATTTACAACTCAGGCTCTGAGAGGCATGGGCTGAGCTGCAGTGTCTGAAGGGACTCTCCACTTGGGAGCTGTGCCCAGGTAGAGCCCACAGGTAGCCACAGCCACGGAAACAGCAGCAGGAGAGCCGAGATGGGGGAAAGGGAAGACAACTAAATAAGGTAAGAAAAAAGAAAAGGAGGAGAAGAGAAAAGGCAAGACAAGTAGAAAGCACAAAGCAAGACTGTCAACGCTCCAAATATGTCAATAAATACAATAATATAAATAGGCTCAACTCTCTGGTTAAAACACAGACTGCCAGACTAGATGGAAAGCAGTATGCTGCTAAAAGAGACATGCCTAAAATATAAGAACAAAGAAAAGGGAAAACCACAAGGATTAAGAAAAAACAATTCAATGCAAATAACCAAAACAAAGCTGGGATGGTCAACTTTACATCAGACAATTGACATAAGGGACAAAGAAATCACTAAATAGACATAAATGCTCACTTCACAAGGAAGAGCTAATGTTTTATATGCGGACACCCATTTAAATTTCAAGAAAAAAAGGATGGTCTCCAAAAAAACATTAAGCTAAATTCCATGGTGCTTAGGCTTCCGGTATCAGCTCCAATATACAGAATTTGGAAATTGCCATTTCTGTTTTTACAATAAGAAAAACCTGGACCAGTGGAAAACCCATGACTTTTCTGGGACCCATCGGGGAACTGCGTATGCAGGAAACCAGCACCCTGAAATCTGGTGAACACCCAGAATCGTGGCCAAGCTCTGCCAGCCAGAGCAGAGACCCCTGGAGCCACAGCCCCGCAGGAGCACCACGGGGACCAGGGCAAGGGTGAGATGCTCCGGGAGGGGAGGCGGTCTCAGGGCACCCCCCGTTCATGGGTTTTGCCTTCAGGACCCTGCCGGCTCTCACGACGAAGCTGGAGAAGACCTGCACTTGGTGCTGGCACGTAGAGGGCAGAGACACCCTGCCACCCATGGGCAGCGCCCCCACCCCCACCACCCCATGGGCTGCAGCTGGGAGAGCTGCGAGCCCAGACTCTCTGGGGGGGGGGGGTGAACACAGGGAAGCCCACAGTCCAGAAGGGAGGCAGAAACAAGGGCACCAGAGCGGCCGGAGCCTCTGGCACCTGCAGCCACAGCAGACTTCAGTGCAGCCCCACTCCTAGCTGGATGAACCAGAGCGGTCCTGGTGACCAGGCACAACATGTCTAGCTCCCCAAAAAACACTGCCAGGCCTGCCAAAAGCCAAGAGCAGCCTGAAGAAACACGGCAAGCAGCGAACCCACTGTCAGATGTGATGCAGCTCTCGGCTGTGTAAGGCAGGGAATTTAAAGGGTCTCAGCGATATGCCAAGGGCTTGCATGGAGACAGTGGACAACGTCCAAGAATGGGTGGAACTATAAACAGGGAGATGGGTGCTCTAAGAAGCAAAAGGAAACGTTGGAAATCAGAAACTGACAGCGAGGGACTATGCCTTCAATGGGCTCCTCAGCAGACTGGACAGCACCAAGGAAAGAATCAGTGAACTGGATGATACGTCAATAGAAACTTTTCAAGCTGAAATGCAATGAGAAAAGACAATGAAAATAAAAAGAGAGAGGGAAGAAAAAAACTGAGAACTGTCAGACAATTCCGAAAGGTGTAATACACATGTAATGGGAATACCAGAAGAAAGAGAATGATCAAAGAAATATCTGAAGTATTAATGGCTGAGAATTTTCCAAAATTAATGACAGACACCAAACCCACAAGGTCAGAGAACATGGAGCAAGGTAAATACCAACAAAATCTACACCAGGCAAGCATATTCAAGGTGTAGGAAACCAAAGAGAAAATCCTGAAAGCCACCAGAAGTGGGCTGGGGGATGGAGAGTACCTCACCACAGAGGGACAAGGACAGGGATGGCCGTGCTTCCCGCATCAGAAACCACGTGAGCAAGAAGAGAGTGCAGTGACACACATGCAGGGTATTTCAAGGAAAAAAAAAAAAAAGCAGCAGCAACCTGGAATTCGCTATCTAGTGAAATTATCCTTCCAAAGTGAGGAAACAGAGACTTTCTCTGACAAATGAAAACCAAGGAAATCCATCGCCAGCAGCCCTAGCCTGTAAGTAACATTAAAACATTTCCTTTGAGAAGACAGCAGTATAGAGTCAGAACAACTAATAAACAACCAGGAACAACTAGTAAATAGTCTGGAATAACTGCTGGGGGAAAACCATGACTATCCACACATTGCACACCAATGTGGATTGGGAGGAATGCCTGAGATTGCAGCATAAAATCTGTAAATAAAACTTGCAGACACAAGCTAAGAGCCCCCTCCCCCCACGGCAGCCCCAACTGCAAAACCTTGCTGTGGTAGAAAGTAGCACTCTTTGAACAAGTGAATATACCTCAGTCCAGCTCCATCTGGGTTTTAATTAATAAATGTGGACTGCTCAATACAAGCTACAAATCCCCAACAAGCAGTCAAGAGGCTTTTAGTGATGACTGATCTTAAAAAGCCAGAGGACTTCTCTGTTCTGGGAGGGGGAGCCCAGAAGACCAGGTGTTATCTCCGGCTGACAAGTGAAATTGGTGGGTGGGTGGACAAGGACTGGCCCCGAAGGCGGGCTTTCTGTCCCTTTTTCCCTCTCTCAACCTGAGTGGCTCAGTGGAGAAAGCCTCAGCCATTTTCAGTTCCCAGCGCTCTGACCCAGACAAAAGTGGGAATAGCAAAGTCAGAGAGACAAAGAACCTATTTAAATGCAGGGGATAACTCCCTAGGGGGGTATCTTCCCTAAGAGGAAGGAGGTGGTGCCCAGTCCTACTACCAGCCTTCCATTCAGAACCAGACCCTAAAGCCTGGGGGAAAACAGCCAAAACAGAGACTAAGGACTAAGGGGACCACACCTCCTTACACCAGTCAGGAGATACATGCTGACAGGCACCACCTGCTGGGCAGGTTAGGAAAAGCACAGTGGCTTGAGGGCTCACAGGGTGTGTCAATCTTCTAACACACCGTCAGGGAAACCTGATACTGAATATTGCCCCCTTCTGAGATCTGAGCCCATTCTGGTCTGGGAAAACCTGATGGGGGTAACCAAAGAAACCAGATGCCTGGACAACAGAAAACTACAACCTACACTAAGAAAATGAAGTTATGGCCCAGTAAAAGAAACAAACTTACACTTCAGCTGAGATAGAGGAATTGAAACAACTAATGCTAAATCAATTCAAAAAGTTTAGGGAAGATATGGCAAAAGAGATAAAGGCTATAAAGAAAACACTGGGCAAATATAAGGTAGAAATCAAAAGTTTGAAAAAAACAACTGGCAGAATCTATGGAAATGAAAGGCACAACACAAGAGATGAAAGACCCAATGGAGACATACAACAGCAGATCTCAAGAGGCAGAAGAGAAAACTCAGGAACTGGAGAATAAGACACTTGAAATCCTACACACAAAAGAACAGATAGAGAAAAGAATGGAAAAATACAAGTAATGTCTCAGGGAACTGAAGGACAACATGAAGTGCATAAATATATGAGTCATGGGTGATCCAGAAGGAGAAGAGAAGGGAAAGGGGGCAGAAGCAATAATAGAGGAAATAATCAACAAAAATTTCTCATCTCTTCTGAAAGACATAAAATTACAGATCCAAGAAACACAGTGTACCCCAAACAGAATAGATCTGAGTAGACCTACACCAAGACACTTAATAGTCAGATTATCAAACATCAAAGACAGAGAGAGAATCCTGAAAGCAGCAAGAGAAAAGTGATACAATGCATACAAAGGAAACATGGTAAGACTATGTGCGGATTTCTCAATAGAAACCATGGAGGCAAGAAGAAAATGGGGGGCTATATTTAAGGTACTGAAAGAGAAAAACCACCAACCAAGAATCTTATATCCAGCAAAACTGTGCTTCAAAGATGAGGGAGAGATTAAAATATTTTCTGACAGATAATAAGCGAGTTTGTGAGCAAGATGTCTGCTCTACAGGAAAAGGGAGCACTATAGACAGATAGGAAAAGACAGGAGCGAGAGGTTTGGAACAGTTTTGGGTGATGGTAGCACAGCAATGTAAGCACACTGAACAAAGATGACTGTGAGTATGGTTGACAGAGGAAGGTTAGGAGCATGTGGAACACAAGAAGGAAAGAGGAAAGATAAAGACTGGGACTGTATAACTCCGTAAAACCTATTTGTACATTGTGATAAAATGTACAAATATGTTTTTACATGAGGTAGAACAAATGAATGTCAACCATGAAAGGCTTTAAAAATAGGGTGCTATTGGGGGAAAAAATAAATCAATGCAAACTAGAGACTATAGTTAACAGAAACATTCTATTCTGCTTCCTTTAATGTAACAAAGGCAATATACCAAAGCTAAATGCATATAAGAGGGGGACATAAGGGAGGGGTATGGGACTCTTGGCATTGTTGATGTTGTCTGACTCTTTATTCTACTTTAGTTTAATCCTATTTTTCCTTTTATTGCTTTTTAGCTGTCATGTTTTTGTTGTTGTTGTTTGTTTCTTTTCCTTTTGTCTCTCTACCTTCTTTGACTCTTCCTCCACCTTTTGTGGAAGAAATGTAGATGTCCTTATATAGATAGTGGTGATGGTGGTGAATACATAAATACGCGACTATACAGGGAACCACTGATTGTTTACTTAGGACGGAATGTAAGGGGTGTGAACAAAACCATCTTTAAAAAATGAGTTGATGAAGAAATCTTGAGAGCATGATATTGAGTAAATAAGTCAGTATCATAAGGAGAAATATTGCAGGATCTCACTGATATGAACTAAACTCACAGATGAAATATAGGTTGCCAGGATATAGAATGAGGCTAAAGAATGGGGAGCGGTTGCTTATTATAAGCAGAATGTTTAACTAGGTTGAACTTAAGTGTTTGGAAATGGACAGAGGTGAAGGGAGCACACTGTGAGAATAACTAAGTGTGCTGAATGGTGTGTGAATGTGGTGGGAAGGGGAAGCTTAGAGTCACGTATGTCACCAGAAGGAAAGTTGGAAGTTAAAAGATGGAAATGTTTAAAACAGTGAATCTTGTGGTGGGCAATGTCCATGATTAACTGTAAAAATACTAGAAATCTCTATCATGCACTAGAACAAATGTATGACACTATAACTAGAAGTTAATAATAGAGGGGCATATAGGTAAAAAATATATACCTATTGCAAACTATATACTACAGTTAGTAGCATTTTAACATTCTTTCATCAACAGTAACAAATGTACTATACCAGTACTATAAGCCAATAATGGATGGGGGTTGTTAGGGGTATGGGAGGATTTGAGTCTTCTTTTTTTGTCTTTAAAATAAAGGGCCAGTTCTCTAGAATGAAAATGTTCTAAAAACTGAAGAAAAAAAAATTGTGGTGATGGATGCACAGCTGTATGATGGTATCATGGGCAGTTGATTGTGCACTTTGGATCTTTGGATAATTTTATGGTGTATGAACAATCTCAATTAAAACAAAACAAAACAAAACAAAAAAACCCAAAAAAACACATTTCCTTTGGGCACGAGGAAAATTATACAGGTGAGAAAACCGGATCTACATAAAGAAATGTAGAATACTGGGAAGGAATAAGTGAAGGTCAAATATAATCTTTTTCTTATTCTTAATTGGTGTAAAAAAAACTTTAAAGTTGCAGCTGTACCACCGTAGGGGTGAGTGCAGCGCCAGGATGAATGAGAACTGTGTCGGCAATGTGCTGGGGTGGAGGGGACCCGGGAGCCCCTGATGTGAGGCGCCTGCCCTGCCTCTGATGTGGGATATCATTACTCCAAGGCGGACCTGGATTAGTTAAAAATGTGTGCCGCCAACTCTAGGGCTCCTGCTAGAAATCTTTCTACAGAAGCATCACTGCACACTAAGAAGAGAAAACAGAATTAAATAAAATGCTCAATTAAAACCAGAGAAGGCAGGAAAAGAAGACTCTGGCAGCAAATAGGAAAGAGTTACAAGTATGGTTACTATTAATCCAAATGTGTCAATAATTACTTCAATTGTGAGTGGTCTAACTATACCAATTAAAATATGGATATTCCCTGAATAGATTAAAAACCAAGACCCAACTATATGTAATCTGCAAGAAAATCACTTTAAATACAAATTCTCATAAGTTTAAAGTAAAGAGATGGGGACAACTATATAGCATATTGACACTATTTGAAAGAAAGCTGAATTAGCTATATAAATTTTAGACAAAGTAGATGTCATAGCAGGGATGAAATGGAGCGCTACATAAAAATAAAGGGCCAGTTCTCTAGGAAGACAGAACAACCGTAAATATGTATGTATCTAATGACAGAGCATCAAGATACATGAGGCACAAACTAAAAGAAAAAACAGGGGAATCCACTATCACAGTTGGAGACTCCGATATCACCTGCCAGCAATGACAGGTGCAGCGGATGGGAAACCCACAGGGACACACAGTCACCCGGGCCAAGCCGACATCCCTCCAGCTCTGGGCACGGCCACACTCTCCTTGGACTCCTCTGGCACAGGCACCAAGACAGGCCACATTCTGAGCCCTAAGGCTCACCCACAAATTCAAGAGAAATCGTACAAAGTGGTGCTCAGACCACCGTGGCTTTAAACAAGAAAGCGCTAACAGAAAGATGCCTGGAAAAACCTCAGATATTTACAAATCAAATTACATGGCACTTAAAAGTGTTTACTTTTTCTCTAGTACCTCATTAGTGTATTTTCCTTCTGCAGCTACATTTAACTTTTAAATAACTTATATTTCAACGTATAAATTAAACGTATCAATGGTATTCAGATATTTGAAACTAGAAATAGTCTTCAAAATTTTTTAATTCCAAGAAAATAACTTTTTCACTATAGTCACTCTAAGCATTTTCGGCATTAAGTGTATACCCACAGTGACATAAGTAGCAATGAAAAGAAGAATTAGGACAACAATAAAATAAAGTCTTAGAGAAGACAGAACAGACACTCCTTAAGGCTCCTGATGGTGTGGAGCCGGATGCAGACCCAGGAGAGGCAGGTGGGCGGGGCCTCACCTGGGGGGGCTGCCCGCGCGCCCTCTGCCCCCGACGCTGAGCGGACCTCCGTCCTCCCGACGGTTCTAGGAAACCGACTCAGCATCCCTGGGGACAAGGCTGGGGCATTCTGATAGAGCAGCGTGTTCTCTGGAGAGCCTACCAGCTCCTAGGGGGTTGTTAACACATCAGGCAACCAACTCAAGTAACACAAACTAATTGTTCTAAGATCCAGTAACTGATAATGCAAACTTGTTTAGAGAAAAGAAGGTTTTTGTACCAGATACAAATGAAGTGTTTGGCAATGGCAATTCATTTCACAAAGTAAAATGTCATCCTGCTAATGTACTTTAAATGAATTGGTGAAAAATCTTGACATTAATAGCAAAGTGGTTGCAAAAAGGTTTGATTATAAACTCCTAAGTTTCCCAGTTTGGCTTGACTGCTGTATTTCCTTTCTACCCATGACTCTTTCATGTCTCTCTCCTGGATTCAAGTTTAACAGGTGCCAAATGAAGGGACATCAAGATACAAATGGTGCTTCTAAAAAAGTGTTTTTCTTCTCCTTTTACCCTTATACAGACTAGTTATAATATAACTTCTAGAGAAAAAACCAAAAACCAAAGGAGAGAATTCATTTTTAAGTTGTTAACTAGGGTCCCAACAGCCTTTAGGAACACACAGCTTCACTAGCTTTCTTGAAGATTTTTGGGAAACACATTCACCCAGAGGGAAACATACTATTTTTAACAAATAAATTAGTCGAGTTTGGGGGAAATCCTAGTTTTGTTGGATTACAGCCAACCCTGAACCAAAATAACTGGTAAAAATGAAAACAAAAAACAGAATTTATGGTAAGAGTCGACAATGGTAAGTTCAAAATGGACAGAGGGCCAAGCTACCTAAGTTCAAAGACTGAAACCAATGTAGCAGTGTCACTGCGAAGCCCACAGGGCTCCCCGGGAGGGCAGGTGGGGGGCCAGGCCTTCCCCAGACCCTCCCGGCACCTGCTGATGGGCAGGCCCTTTCCTCTCAGTAACCCACAGGGGATCAGCATTTCCCACCATGCTGCTTTTCGTGAGTGCCTTTTAAACCAAAGTCAAAATTAGCAGACTCCTTACTCCAGGGACAAAATGCAAGAGAATATGGACCTTCTAAAAGTCCTTCGGATTTTCAAGCCTGGAAAGGGTAATCATTTCAGACCTTGCAGAACCTGGCAGAGCCTGAGCCCATGAAGAAAGAGCACCAGGTCGCAAGGGCTGCGATAAGAGAGGAAGGGAATGGTGTCCCTGTGGGCAGAAGTACCCTGAGGACAGCCAGTCCCCAGCCTCACCTCAAAGATGAATGTGCTACCTGGCTCGGAATGAATATGCCATGACTTCCATCATTGTGTGTAATGATTGTGCTTTCAACTACAAAGGATTACAGCAAAAGAAAACACCTGCAGACCTTCCTGGCAGGGCAGATGCTGTTCTAGCCACGTCACCAATTTGCAGACTTGTCATTTCAAATATGCACCCTTGTGAGATCCTGGTGACGGGGGAGCCCTCAGCCCTTTCTGACCCAACTTACCTTGCTGTGTGTAAACGGGGGTGCCGTATACAAGGTAGGGTGAATAAGAGGGCGAGGCAGGTGTGGGATGGTATGCAAAGGTACATGTCCATGGATGTGGGGGTAAAGATGAAGTGCAGGATGTGCAGGCTTCTCTGGGTTCATAAACTGATGGCCAGGAGGAAGAGCGCCAGCGGTCATTGCTGATGCTGGCAATCCAGAAGCTTCTTGTTTACACACGTGACATTCGCAAGTGTTCTGAGGTTGCTCAGCCTAAAGGGAAAGAAAACAGGACAGGACCTGCTTACTTCTGCCATGAAGAGTGATACGGGTTACATGACAGCCACGTTTCTGGAGAGCAGCTGCGCTGGGGCACGTCCTTCTGCCCTCCTTTGACCAGCCTCATGCCCCTGTGAGGGAAAACGAGGGGCTCGCAGGAACGGCCCTCGAAGCCGCCTGCACAGGAGAGATGGGCCCCTCATCCCCCCAGCTGGCCCTCTACCGAGGCAGCGGCCACATGTCTGCATCCTGTAGATGTGAGAAGACCTCTGCCCCGAATAACACAGGGGTAACACCCAGGAAGCTGAGTGAAAAATCTAAAAGCATGGAAAATCCTAAGCAGAGTCATCCTAAATGGGGTATACAGATTCCACAGTTTTCATCCAGGAAAAAAAACAAAAAACAAAACAAAAACAACAAAAACCCATAGAGGGAAAAACCAGAATGCAAGTTTGCTTCATTAAATAAAATGTAATGGGCAGAGTGATCAGAAAGAAAATGAGTAAGGATACAGAAGACTTGAACAATATTACCAACTACTTGAGCAGATTTTCATTTATAGAACACTTCACCTCAAAACAGCAGAATACAAATTATTTTCAAGTGCACATATGATCTAGGATAGATCATGACAGGCTACAAACCAGGTCTTGATATGTAAGAAAGCTCTAAAATACAGTAACATAAGCTTCTGTTTTAAGAACTAGAAAAAGAGCAGCAAGCCAAATCCAAGAAATTATAAAGAAAGACAATAAAGATCAGAGTAGAAATCAATGAAAAACAAAATAAAACAAACAAAAAAATAAACAGAAAATTAATACAACCAAAGATTGGATCACAAATTTGGTAAACTTTTTACCTGATTGAGGAAGTTAAAAAAGAGAGAAAAGAAATTACCTAAATTAGGAATGCATATTACTATAGACCCTACAGAATTAAAAGGATTACAAGGGAATATTATAAACTTTATGCCAACAAATTAGGCAATTTAGATGAAATGGACAAATTTCTAGAAAGACATAAATTACCAAAATTGACTCAAGAAGCAATAGAAAAATCTAAATATTATAGCAAGTAAAAATATTGACTCGATAATTAAAAATCTTCCCACAAAGACAAGACTAGGTCCAGAGGATTTCACTAGTGAATCCTTAAGAAGGAAATCCTACCAATCCTGTAATAACTCCTTCAGAAGAAACAGGAAAAAGAAACATTTCCCACCTCATTCTATGAGGCCAGTATTATCCTGATCCTAAAGCCAGACAAAGACATCGCAAGAATAGAAAAATATACACCAGTCTTTCATACCGTAGATGAAAAAAATCCGTAACAAAATATTAGCAAACCAACCCAGCAACATATTAAAAGGATTATACACCATGACCTGGTGGGATTACCCCAGGAGCACAAGATTGATTTAATACCCCAAAATCAATCGATGTGATAGACCACAGTAATAGGCTAAAGGGTGAAAACCACAGAATTATCTCAATAGAAACAGAAAAGGCATTTGAAAAACCCAAAGCCCCTTCACAATAGCAATGGAAGAAAACGTCCTCAAGCTGATAAATGGTATCTGTACAAACCCCGCAGGTAGCATCATACCTAATGGTCAGAGACTGTCGTCCAGAACAAGACCCTGATGCTGCTCCCACCATTTGTATTCAGTATTGGACTGGATATTTTTTCTAGCCAGCTCAGTAAGGCAAGAATAAGAAATTAAAGGTATCCAGATTGGAAAGGAAGAAGTAAAACTGCCTATTTGCAGACAATATGTTCATGTGTGCAGAAAATCCAAACGAATCTACCAAAAAAACTTTCTAAAAACCTGGTAGAATTAATAAAGAAGTTTAATAAAGTTGCAGAATATAAGACCAATATGCAAAAATCAATTGCATTTTTACATAATACCAACAATCGATTGGGAGTGGACATTTTAAAATACCATTTATTATAGGATAATAAAAATACATTCCTCAGAAATCAACAGACTGAATTTTTAAAAAATTGCTGAGAGAAATTAAAGATAACTTAAATAAAGGAAAAGGTACATCATATGCATAGACTGGAAGACCCACTATTGTAAGTATTTCATACTCCCCAAATTGATCTATATTTTCCCACAAATAAAAGACTGGAGGATTTCACTGGTGAATTATATCAAATGTTCCAGAACCCAATGCAATTTCTATCAAAATGCAAGCAGACTTTTTTGTAGAAATTGAGAAGTTGAACTTAAAATGCAAAGGATCCTGAAGAGCCTAAACAATTTTGACAAGGACCACTAAGCTGAGGACACACCCCGCCCAGTCCCAAGCTGACTATAAAGGAGTGAGAAGACAGTGCCGCACAGACACAAGGAAAGCCACGGGGATCAAGTGACGAGAATGCAGAGTCCAGACATAAACCTTTCTATTCACAGTCAACTGATTTCCCACAAATAACCCCGGAAATTCTTTAGGGGAAAGGATGGTCTTTTCAGCATAATCGTGTTGGGAAACTGGATATTCACATGCAAAAGACAACGTTAGACCCTAACCTCACAACAAAAACAAAAATGAAGACAAAATAATCCACAGACCTAAATATAAGAGCTGAAATTACAAAACTTCTAGAACAGTTTTGCATCAGGCAAAGGCTTCTTGGATATGACAGCAAAAGCATGTCTCACAAAAGAAAATACAGACAATTTGGGATGCATTACAATTTTAAAACTTTTGGTTTTCAAAAGACACTATAAGAAAATTAATAGACACGCTACAGACTAAGAGGAAACATTTGTGAATCACTCAGTTCATAAAGGAGATAAAGAACTCTTACAACTCAACTTAAAAATGGGCAGAAGGTTTGAACAGATGTTTTACCAAAGAGTATAGAGTATATATGAATGACAAATAAGTATGGAAAAGATGCTCAACACCATTAGTAATTACAAAACACAAAATAAAACCACAATGTTATGCTACTCTACACCCACTAAAATGGATATAATGCAAGAGACTAAAAATACAAAGTACTGCAGAGTATGGGGAGAAGCTGGAACTGTCATACATTGCTGGTGGGAATGTAAAATGAGGCAGCCATTTACAAAAACAGCTTAGCAGTTTCTTAGAAAGCTAAACATGTACTTACCATAGAGCCAGCAATTCCACTCCTAGGTATGTACCCAAGAGAAAAGAAAACACATATCCATGCAAAAATGTATGCACAAATGTTCACAGCAGCAGTCTTCACAATAACCAAACGCTGGAAACAACCCAAACGTCCACCAATGACTTCTATGCATAAGAGGCAGCAAAACAAATGCTAAAAACCCAAAAGAAATAAACATTTCTACTACCGTGTATTGAGAGTACCTCCTGTTAGAAACTTTCAAGCCAATTTCCCGAGTTATTTTATCAATCTTATATAATTTTTGAGGATGCTATTCATGGTGAGATTACAATTTTGAAGGCAGGAAGAGGTGAATAAACTGTCCATGAGTGTGCACCAATTAATAACTGGGAACAGAACCAGGAATCCTGACTCAGTTTGTGGTGCCAACCACTAAAATCAGCTTCATTTAACTGAGAAGTCTAATGCCAAATTATAAAATTAAATACAAACTTTAACAAACATAATTACATTCCTAGAGATATATAATGTCGGTATTATGGTCAATATTTATAAGCGATATTCACATACCCCCTCAATAAGTAAATACTGCCCTTCTCCAAGCAAATCTTTTTAATATATAAAGAACTCACAGAAAGAGAATAAAAAGACAATTCACTAGACAAATGAACCAGAGACAGGAACTGAACTGGCAGCTGACAGAAAAGGAAACAATGGCCCTTAAATATATGAAAGGATACTCAGCTTTGGCCAGAATAAGTGAAATGAAGATTGAAACCCCTGGGGGTCGCCCTTTCTTCTCTATCAGATTGGCAGAAACCCAAAATGGTGACGCCACTCTCCCCTGGGGGGCCATCCTGGCATTCCCGCAGCCCCCCGCCCTTAGAGACGCTCCTCCTCTGGCCCAGCAAACCTGCTGCTGCTGATCAATCCCAAGGATGTACGTGCTTCCGCACAAAAGGGTGCGTATGTAAGGGTACTCGCCGAATAGTTTATAATGGCAAAAAATGGGAAACCCTGTTAAATGCCCACTGAGAGGAGACTGGTTAAAAACAAGGAAACATACAAAAACTACAGAGAAAAATAAATACTCTGCCTCGAGACTACGGCCTCTTCTCCTTCCTGAATTTCCAGCCTCAGGAATTTGGACTCTCTCTTAGCAGAATGTCCAGCCTCTGGCCTGCCCTGTGGAACGCGGCCATGCCACCCCCACAATCACATGGGCCAATGCTTTATATGAAATCTCTCAATGTACGTGCCCTGTCAGTTTTGTGCCTCTCAAGAGCCCCGAAGGACACAAAGGGAGAGAACTAGAAAGTAGGCTTCTTTAAATATACCTGATATTGTAGATTTGACTTTGGAATCATGGAAATCATTATTTAATAATTACACAATTAAAAATAAAATTTAAAAAGCAACCCCTAAAAAACAAAAATAAAACCAAAACCAATAAACAAGATAAACAAACAACAAAAACCCTACCATATATCCCCAGAGTGAAACACAGTGGGCCTGGGAAAAGAGAATGAGGAAACGCTCTTTGTAAAGATGGAGCAAGCCCATCAGGATATACAGCTAAGGGAAAAAGCACAGAGGGTAACAGAGTATATAATAGGATACAGCCTTTTCATAAGAATGGAGAAGAAATGTGTGCATTTACAAAAACAAACACCAAAAGGACCTGCAAGAAACAAAGGGAACTAGTTACCTGTTGGGTCTGGAGATTGCAGAGGGTACCAGACAGGGCAGATGCAGGGAGGAATAATACTTCTCAGTATAAAGCTTCTAATACCATTCCTGTTCTCTGAACCACTTACAGACATTATCTGTTAAAATTAACTAATGAACCAAGGACCTTAACCTTTACTTATTTATCCTTTCATTTAAAAACTACTTACTGAGCATCTGTCAGAAAACTCTGAGTGGCTAAGGAAAAAAGTAAGTCTGATAAGGTATCTTCACCTTCCATTAACAAAAACATTTATGCAACTGAAAGAAAAGCCTCTTCAGAAAACCAACTTTTTCTGAAATTTTAACATTCCATTGTTTTATTTTATGAAAAACAACCCCAGGATAGCTGGCTGTGCGGAGATGTGCCGTGGCACTGCTCGATCCCGATGGACGGCTAGAGCCAACAAGAGGCCAAGGTGCCAGGGGGGTCATGAGTCATGTTCATTTACTTTGATAGAATGTCCAATCCTCAGAAATCATTGGGAATGCAATAATTTCATAACAGTAATGCTCATATTTGGAGAAAATATACACAGAGAAAGAAACTCTTAGTAAAACAGCAAATTTGAAAAAAATAAAGTGTACCTGCTGAGCTGGGTAAGACGGAGGTGGACTGTCCGCTTTAGTGTCCTCTTTCCTGGGACTCCTACTTGCTAAAGCTATGTCTTCCTTTGGGGCTCCTGGTGGCTCCCCGCTACTCTCGCCATCTGCTTCTTCGTCATCAGCTTCCGAAGAACTACTACTAGTGCTGCTTACCTGAGGGGACTTCAAAAACAACCTTGTGTAATTTACACTTTTCAGAACCCAAGACCACCACTTTACTCCATCTCCCCCAGCTGTGAAAAGGCCGAGCCCATACCTCGTCTTTCAGGGCCAGGTTCTCCCCGCCGCCATTTAACTCGCTGTGGGCTCCATTCATGTTGGCCACCACCTCGGAATCATCGTAGTTATTCAACGGATAAATATCAGCAAATTTAGCTGACAATGGGGCGACATCTTCGTCGTCACTACAACTGAGATCAAGCAGGGAAAGTCATCAGGAGGCCATCTGACCAGGAGGACAGTGTACAAACTACTCACTAAGCAGACACCCGTGCACACGCCATACTCCACGCACGGCAGGCATCACGCCAAGGCACACTCACGCTCCCCGCTTGCAGGAGCCACAACACACAAGGAGAGGCCTGCAATATGTGCTCTTTGGAAGAAACAAGGAAAACAAAACTCCAAAAGCAAAATATTAATAACAAAAATTTAATCAGATTGACACTGCATTTCCACTTAACATTATACTTGAAATACTTTACTGTAACACTTTCTCTTCTGCCACTCCCACCGTTCTTTTTAATTAAAAAATAAAGGGAGTCAGAGAACAACTGTGTCTAGTGTTTGCTTTTATACTCCTCAACATTATTTCAGAAATAGCCAGTTGAAAAAAACTTTGAGGACACTTAGTGATAAAAAACTAAAAATCCTTTTGCTGCAAGGCCAAGTCAGTCATGAGCTTAATGGGAATTAGCTTCAGCAAGACATCTCAGCAGTAAGAAGGAAGGACACTTCCTTAAAAATTGTTAAGCAGGTTCCAAGACTTGAGCCTGTGGAAGGCTGTTTAAAACGCACAATGTTCTGGTACACGGGGACGCTGGCCCGAGGTAAAGGGTCAGGGCACACGACTCCGGGTGGGACCACAACGGACCCCATGGCCACATGAGCTGCAGAGCCGGGCACTGGCCTCTGCCTACAGGGATTGCCGGGAGGTAAACGCCCCCAAAACCGGGGACCCGGTGTCTTTAGAAGAAGGTGCCCAGGAGTGGCACACTCGAATATCTGTCCTGTTTTTAGCAAGAGTCAGCATGCAGCGCCCCTAGGGGAAGGAGCTCAGGTTGCCACGGCCCCACAGCCCCTCAGGAACACAGTCCCGCTCACAGCCACGATTTCAGAGGACACTGACAGCCAGAGCATGACCACCCATGTGCGGTGGGCTGGCTTCACCAACCCTGGACCACTCCCATCCAGGGGGCCCTGAGGGACAGGCGCTAAAAGAGCATGAGCCTATGCAACTTAGGATGGCACCAAGGAAGAGAGAACACAAACCAAAGCCAGCACTGAAGCTTCAAAGCACAGTGCTCAAGTGCTGCAGGCCTAGGGGCCCGAGAGCCCAGCTCGTGGCCTGTGGCTGCCACCACCAAGCCCAGCATGGGAATCGTGCGTCAGACAAGCAAGGACGGGGCTTCCTGGCATGACTCCGTATCACACTGGACCTGCTTGACCTGCTTAATTTCTGTATGTTCTTACAAGGAGTTGAGGAACAACCACTTGTGAAACTCTTAACACTCTTTCCTATGCTCCTAGGGAGAGCACAGGTTTCTAAGGTTATACAGAAGTTGAAGATCTTTTCATGCAAAGAATCATGAAATTCAGATCAGTTCCTTTAGAGTTATTTTGAATTTGAGAATGAATCCGCATTGAACATCAACAGGCTCTTAAGAAAACCCTCAGAGACACCTTGGGAAATCCAGATGGGGAAATGTGAGCTAAGCCGAGAGGCCTGAGGCCGGGCAACACCCCCGCTGGAACCCAGGCGGTGTCCAGCCACCCCCCAGGGCTCCCGAAACCACTCACTGCAGCACAGCCACAAGGTCAATCTGGGATGACTCGTATGAACCCTTCTGGACGTTAGAACAGGAAGCCTCTAGACAGTTACAAGCAGAAATCTGGGCCCCCCCGCTGCACAACCGCCCGGCTCATGCACAGCGGGCTTCGAGTAATGTGGGAAGCCTGGAAACACAACTGTCACACGGCTTGCTAGCCTGAGACCTGCAGCAAGTGGAGAACGAAACAGGAAGGCCAAGGGAGAGCGCCGCTTTCAAAGACACGGCGAAACGTGAAGCTGCACAGGGCAGATGCTGCCCTGCATGACGATGCTTTTTTTTCTGTACTGGCATTTAGCAATTTACCATATATTTTTTTCAGGCAATAAAAGAATGTCAAAATTTTGGTTTACTAATTTCATGTTTCAAAAGTACCCTTAAAAAAAAAATGAAGAGTCCTTTTTCATTTAAAACCTGGTGATGATTTCCATACTTCTGCAGACGCTGCTGCCTATATTTCT
Organism: Bradypus variegatus; assembly: GCA_004027775.1. Taxonomy (NCBI): domain Eukaryota; kingdom Metazoa; phylum Chordata; class Mammalia; order Pilosa; family Bradypodidae; genus Bradypus; species Bradypus variegatus. The sequence goes on from PVKY010000197.1 coordinate 44,073, forward strand.
CACTGCTGGATTACTGAAATTTCTACACCTGTATGCTACAAACCCACAACTTACAACGTTGGCGCTGAGCTGCCGTCTGCAAGGACGAGCCTGGGGTGCTGCTGCCCGGGGACAGGGGAGCTGGAGCCCGAGCCTGAGCTGGCGGAGGACACACTGGGTGGCCGCATCTCTGACAGGTAGTCAGCAGTGGGGTCTATCTGGAGTGGGAGCTGGTGGATGTGGATGTCGTCGGAGACCGGGGGGTCCATGATGCCACAAGTGAGGATGTGTGAGAGGCTGCAGTCGTCGCACGCACACCTGAGCGGGAGGGAAGGCCGGTCACCGAGCCCACAGGCAAGAGCAGCCCCACACCGCCTGAGGTCCACCCTGGCGTCTCACAGCTGAATCAAGGCCTCCCAGGCCCCCCGAGTGCCGCCACCGCTCACCTTCTCCTGTAGTTACAATTGGGACAGTCAGGCATGCTCAGCCGTGACGACAAGACATGCCTCATGGTGTCTGCGACGCTGTTCCCGCCCGTCACAGCCTTCTGATTAGTCAGCTAGAAGGAATGACAGAACGCTGGTTTAATTTTATAAGGCATTTCTCTCCACTCCACAGTTCCTATGACGACAGAAATCAAGGTCGCCGAGACACTGATGACCACAGCTGTCTAAAGTGGAGGAGGACCAGGAGGGCAGAGACAGCAGATGCAGACTCAGTAGCAGCCCCGGGGCTGAGCCGCAGAAAGGCCCAAGGACCAGAATGCCCCAACAGCTTCCTCGCCAAGCGTATTGGATAGAACTGCATCCCTCCAAAGACTCAAGCCCACCTGGAACCTTGGCATTTGACCTTATTAGGAAGTAGGGTCTTTGCAGATAAATTAAAGACCTCAAAATGAACCTTTCCTGGGTTATCCAGTGACGAGCATCTTAGAGGAGACACACAGGGAAGGCCCTGTGAAGACAGAGGCAGAGACGGGAGAGAGGTGGCTACAAGCCAAGGAGCACGAGCAGCGCCTGCAGCCCCCAGAAGCTGCGAGGGGCAGAAGGAGCCTCCAGATGGAGCACAGCATGCCCCACACCTTGCTTTCAGGCCTCTGAACTCCCACTCCTGTTGCTTTCAGCCCCTGTTCATGGTGCTTTGTTGCAGCAGCACCAGAAAGCTAAGACACTAAGCCGGCTTGCTGAGCTGTGGCCTCACTTCAGAAACCTGGAAGGCAGGGTCACAGCGGACACCCAACATCCACCCTGTGCCCATGATGGCTTGTCACCCACTGGGCTGTGGGAACACCAACAGGCAGGACAAATCCCCGCCCCAAGAAGCTTACAGCCTGCAAGAGGAAAGGCAGGAGGCCAGAGCCCCACAGAAGGACGATAGGAAAGTGCCCCCACAGAAAGTGCTGCGGAAACCAAGATGACAGCTCCAAGGGGTGTGAGGCCTGGGCTGTGGGCCAAGGGGTGGGAGCGGCTAGGGTGTATCCCAGCTGGGAAACAGTGAAGAGACAGGCACTCACTCAAAGACATCCCAAATGCCACCAGGTGCTGGCCCCGGGCTGAGCTTGAGCACAGCTGCAGCAGGATAGGTCTGTGATAGATAAAAGCAGAGGGTGGCACGAGGTAGGTGGGCACTAATGAGGTGCGGGCAGAGGCTGGGGCAGCCTGCACTGACCCGGACTGGGGACTGAGTGGGTCCGGCAGGTGGGGACAGACACCACGGTGAGCCCAGAGGGCAGCCTATGGGCTGCACAGGTGGGAAGTGAAGGCAGCAGAAGACGGAGAGGAAAGGAAAACCTGCGTGGAGAGGACCTGGGCTTCACATACAGAAGCCTGGCAAGACTGGAGAGCAGCGTGGCCTGGTGTGGGGACTGGCTTCTCTCTGTAGCAGTGAATTGGAGCAGTGTAGCTCCAACTGGAGAGGAGCCAGGTAGAGGAACAGGGGAGAAGGGTCTGCAACTGCTTAGGAAATGTCCCTCAGTTTCTGACTGGGTGGCCACGTGGATTTCAAAGAAGGAGGTGCACTTGGATTTCAGCTCTGGCACAGGGACGCACGGCAGCCAGAGTGCCATTCAACAGGACACATGCAGTCAGGTGTGTGTGTGTGGGGAGGGAAGGTGGGGTCAGGTGAGCAAGCCAAAATTCAGGAGACACCTGTATACATGTGGTACTCAGGAGACCACTGCTGGATGTGGGGTTCTCCAATCAGCAGCACCGGGCATGGTGGTGGTGAGGGGTGGCAATGCTGATGCAGGCCCAGGGGACCAAGGGCCAGGCCACCATCAGTGCTTCAGGAAAGGTCAAGGGAGCTGAGCTTGCAAAGCAGGCAAAGGAAGAAGTTGGAGAGGCGGGCAGAGGCGGTGCAGCACATGGAAGGAGAGTCGATGGGTCCCAAGGCAGCAAGGTGCCCTGAGACAAATCGCAGGGCTTGGCCAGCTCTGCCAAGGCAGTGTGTGTAGAGGGCTACAGAGCAGCCTGCTCAGAGCAGGTGCTGCAGGAGAGCGGAAGGGAAGGAGGAGGAATCTGCCAGGTGGCCATGGCGCTAAACCCAGGGCTGCCAGCCTCGTCTGAGGAGACCCCGGTCTGAATCCCAACCCTGCAGCTCGGGGCAGGATCCTAACTCCACGGATGCCCCTTCCTTGTGTGTAAACTGGAGGTGGCACCCCCTGCCTTGCAGGATGACCGTGGGGGCTCACGGCTGTGTCGTTTGTAAAGCACTGGGGTAGTTGTGGGCTGCAGCAGGCAACCTAATAAACATGGAATGTATGGAAAACAAGGAAATAGGCTAATAAACAAAATCAGTGCACCCTGGGGTTAAAAACCCTGTCTTGTGAACACAACACACCAACGTCCTCTTCAGAGGTCAGTCTGTCCTAGCAGGGCACTTAGTGTTCAAAGCAGTAACTTGCTTCGCACAGACCAGTTCTAGTTCCCAATCCTTTAATTCCGCCTCCTATTGGCAACCTCACCTGTTCCTCGATGAATCGCCTCTGTTTAAAAAGCTCCCAGTCGTCTGTCAGCACACGCTGTTTGGTTTTCATTGTCATCTAAGTAGGGGATATAAAAGAAAGAAAACTAGTGCAAGAGCTACCCAGGACATTTTAAAGGGGAGATATTTTTTAAATGATAAACACAAGGCACAGCACACGCAATCAGAATAAAGACGTAACGCTACAGACGCACTGATGATATTCTGTTTCAGCATCTTATTCAAGTCACTCAAAGTTATCCCAAGTCCTTTTCTTACATGAAAAACACAGAAAGTTCACATTAAGAGGAGAAACTAGTAAGTCCTAGCTGAAGCTGTCAATACAATGAAGGGCTAGGCAACACTGACTTACCACGAGCCTATGAGGTGCCCCCTGCGTGTTAAGAGATAACAACGATGAGAATGACCTGACCGTGGCACGGGAAGAGCTCACAGTCGACACGAAGGGAAGACAAACAGGGAAACTGAGGGGAACAGGGAAAAAGGGACGCACTCGGGCACCATCTAATCTGGGAGGGGATGCTATGAAATGATTAAATATTGATGTTTACAGAAATCTATTCTTTTAATTATTAAAAACTTAAGAGTAACCACCACAAGAATAGAAATGTGATGTGTATCTTCTAAATAGTTGGAAGGAAAAATAGGAGGGGAGATATGTTCAATCTCACAGATAGAACACTGTTCCAGCACCAAACAAGTGGACGCATGTCCAGTAGAAATAATTTTTAAGTAACAGCAATCAGAAAAACTGTGACTGGGTTAAATTCCTCTAATTAAAGGCAAAGACTCTCAGGCCAGATTTAAAAAAAAAAAAAAATCCAACCATATGCTACTGACCAGGAATAAACCCAACAAATAGTATGTGACAAGGCTGAAAAGACAGCAGGGCAAACAATATACCAGAAAGGGCTAAAAGGGAAAAAAATAAGACTTACAATATTAATATCTGTTAAAAAAAACAATCCAATGCAAAAAGCATTAAATAGAACAAAGAAGGATTTCATAAACTCACAAATTTCATGCATTTAGAAATTTGAAAAATACTTTAAAGTATTAAAGATGAAATTAGTCTGTTTAGAAATAACTGACCAATAAAGCCCCATGTATTAAATTTTATAAGATGCACCCAAGATGAATAGAAAGGTTTACACATTTATTAGATGAGAAAGCAAAACAAAACAAAGACTAACAAATAATCATTAAACTTAAGAAATTAACAAAACAACAAATAAAGTAGGAAGGAAATAAATGTAAAAGCTGAAACCATGGGGAAAAAAGTAAATATGATCAATAAAACCAAAAGTTGGTTCCCCAAACTTCTTCAGAGGTTGAACAAGGTGGAAAAAGACTCCATAAAAAACACTGGCTATGAGAAATGGCACAGAATCAAATGGAGATTTTGTAAAACCATAAGAGAAAATATCTGTACAAACTGACCCTTTTTAAAAAATATCTGAAGAGTTGCAAACAAGTGGCTTATAGGCTACTCTGTTATAACTACACAACATCTTTTTTTGTTTTGTTTTAATAAACTTTACTTTTAGAGCAATTTTAGGTTCACAGAAAAATCACATACAAAGTACAGAAAGTTCCCATAAACCCACTCCCTCCCCACCCCAGTTTCGTTAGTATCATCTTGCAGGAGTGTGGGACATTTGTTACAACTGATGAGTCACGTCCCTAGTTTACATTAGGCTTCATTTCTTTGTTGAACAGGTCTATCTACAGGTTTTGACAATCACATAATGTCACATATCCATTATTAACAGACCGTAAAGAACTATTTCATTGCCCCTCAAATCTCCTGGGCTCCAATGAGTCAACCTTCCTCCCGCTCCGGAACCCTGGCAGACACAGGTCTTTTCACTGTCTCCATAATTTTGCCTTTTCCAGAAAGTTATACAGTTGGAATCCTATAGTATAACATGTAGCCTTTTCAGACTGGCTTCCTTCTCTCAGCAACGTGCACTTAAGGTTCCTCTGTGTCTTCTCGGGCTTCATGATTTGTGAGTTTGGGTAGATTATGTCTTTCAAGGAGTTAGTCCATGTCATCTAAATCGTCAAATGTGTAGGCACAGATTATGTGGTAGGTTGAATTATGCATCCCAGAAAAACATGTCCGTAATCTTAATCCTTTCCTGTGAGTCAGAACACGTGGTAAGCAAGACCTTTTGAAGACATTATTTTTTTGTTAAGGTGTGGCCCAACTGAATCAGGCTGGGCTTTAATCAGGATGACTGGAGTCCTTTAAACAGAACAAAACTCACACTGAGAGAGAAAGCCACAGGGAGGGGAAAGCTGCTGCCACGTGCACTGCTAGGTGACGGAAAAGCCCAGGACCCAGGAGCGCCAGCAGCAGCCCCAGAGCACCACAGCTGCGGGGAGAAAGCAGCACCTTGCTGATGCCCTGACTTTGGAAAACTTCTAGCTGCAAAACCATGAGCCAACAAATGCTGACTGCTTAAGCCATCCCATTTCATGGCATTTGTTAGCAGCCAAGAACTAAAACTTCTACCTACTGTCCTTGTTTAATAAGCTGGAAATAAAAGGAAACCTCTTTAGTCTGTTAGAGAGAATAAAAACCTGTCTGATAAGCACCAAACTTCATGGTGAAACCGTCAAGGCACTCCCTTTAAGTCAGGAATTGGAAGAGGATGCTCCTATCACTGCTATTATTCTTGTTCCAAATTCAAAAATTAAAAAAAAAAAAAGTCAAATGCTGGAAAGGATGAGACAGAACTACCATTATTCATAGAAAGCAAACTGGTGTCCTAGAAAATTCAAGACTATTACCTCAAAAGCTTTAAGATTTCTGTATGGTTTTATGCAAACCTACAGCTGCTCTAATAAAAAATAGTAAGGAAAAAGAAAAGCCGTTAGAGAACTAATAAGACAGTTTGGTAAGATGGCTAGTGACAACGTAACTCAGCTCTCCTATATTCCCGCAGAGACTATTTAATAAATTATCTCCCACTAAAGACACCACTCACAAGAGCCCCTAAAACTATGAACTACCCAGGCTTAAACGCAGTAAAGGAAGCGTAAACTCACAACTGTAACACAGGGTACAAAAATGACAGGGACATGTCACATGCTTGGATGGGACGATTCCAGATTGATGTAAACTCTTGCTTTTCATTATATATGTCTGCAGATTTTTATAAGTAGCTATTACTGTTACAAGTTTTAAAAATTATTTTAAGCAAGCTACATATCAGGAAAAATGACTGCTTCTCTTCTCTACACCGGCTGTGGCCCAGGGCCCGACAGCACTGTCTGGCAAGCACCCACATCATCTTCAGTCGGAACCTCCTCCTTACCCTCCCGACACCCTCCAGGCAAATTAACTTTGGGGAAAGAATTTGGGATACACAGAATTATGTATATGTCAAACAGTAAATGAGGATGAATTTTTTAAAAGAAACAAAAAGTAACTGATTTCAAAACTTTCACCTATCTCCCCAAGTCCATACTTATTTGTGACTAGAGACTCAGGTATTTTACAGGTGCTCAACATTCGAAACCCTTGAATTACCAAAATTTCTAAAATGCTCCCTGATTAGAAGTGACTGAGCTGCACTCCAAGGTGTATGCAAACTGCTCCAAAGAGCCTGCTGCTCTCTGGCTGCTTCCCTAAACCTGAGCCAAGGATTTCAGGGTCTCTAGACTGGAGCCTGAAAGTAAGAATACATCTTTCGGTTGCTTTAGTGAAAAGACTACTTTTTTCTTTGTAAACAAACAAAAAAAGAATTTGCACTTTTAAAACACCAACTTCAATTCCCGCTTTGTTTCTTGAGGCTATTTTCTGCCAAGAGAAAGCATCTATATTGTTATGTTCACCCAACACCCCAGCCTCGGAACAGCAGTGCTGCCACTGCACGTTACCTCCCTAAAGTCGTGCTCAACTTCAGGCAGCAGATACATCCAGAAATCACCATTCCCAAAGGAGACCTCAGCTCAGCAAAGGAATTTACCCCTTTCCTACGTGCTGTTCTGGGACACTGGCACACCTGGTCGTAGTTCAACCGAAGGAATGAGCAAAGACCTTCTGAACCTGGGACTGCATCTATGTCCATCCCATCAGTGCTACGGAAGGAGGTGACCCCACAGGGGTCTCCAGGAGGACACAGCGCGGCCCCGAGAGCAGGACACCTGGTCAAGGAGGGGATGATGATATTCCATGGAACTACTGTGAGCACAAATGGGATCACACCTGCAAAGTTCTCAGCACAAGTGCTGGCACACGGTGAGTTGAGTGTGCATTCACTTTCTCGTCTCTTAAACTAAATTGTAATTTTTAAATTATACCTCTTTTCTGAAGTCACCTAGCACATGGTTGTGAGTATTCACAACGGCAGAAGCTAACATCAAGAGCGCATGATGGGAAAAAAACAGGGATAATTGAGGATTCCCAACTCTGGACTGGCAGCATCAGTCCCCACAGCTGGGCAAGCCACATGCAGAGGGAGGGGACTACAGGCGTCCCCTCAGGTGCTCTGCCAGATGGCAGTCTGCCCCCTGAGCTCCTCCCAGGCACACAACCTTCCTCAAACTAGAGGGTGGTCTGCACCCACCTGCTCCCTTGTAGCCCTCTCTCCCCAGAACGGGGCCCTGCAAAGCCCCTCACAGCTCTGGGCTCCACACACACACACGCTCAGCCAGTCCCTACCTGCCCGGCTCCCCCTGCACCGGGCCCTGCAGGACTTCACTGTGCAGGACCCTCTTGCGTCGCCTTGACTAGCTACATCTAAAACTTCCCCAGCAGCCCGTCTCCACGCATGTCCTGTAACAGGGAGCTCAACTTCTGCACCGACAGCCCACTCCAGCTCCAACCAGCTCTGACCAGCTCTTTGGGAGCTGCGCTGCTGTCCACTGCTCCCGTTCAGTGCAGGGCCTTCACAAGACTTCTTTCCAACACTGGCGCCAGTGGTCACATCTTCACCGCCTCTGGGCCGGCACCCCATTTCCGGAGGCTCCCTGCCCTGATGGGTCCGGCTGTGTCTAAGGTCACAGCCGCCCTGAGCTGCACAGTGCAGCCACCACCATCACACCCAGGGCTGTCTCTGCTGACAGGCGTGGGCTCGATGAGCTTGTTTGGGGGCTGCACCACAGATTCATCTAGTCCCCGCTGACCTCTGAGCTTCAGCCCATTTTACTCCCACCTGTCATGAACCTCTAGGATCTGATCCTGTCCTCCGATGAGTTCACCAGGACCCCAGCTTCTCTATCCCTGGGGATGTTCCTGCTGCCAAGATTAACTGACAGGACTCCTGGTGGCAGGGCCCTCAGGCAAGCTGCTGCAATGGCTCCTGGGGCCCACAGCCAAGTCCCGCCAGTGCTCCCTGGGGACGGCCTTCCCAAAGGCCCCTGCGGCTGCTTCCTCTTCTCTCTGACCCAGGGGTAACCAGGGGCACGTGCTCACGGCCTGAGGATTCTGGGCAGCCTTCCCTCCTCCCTGTCTAGAAATCCTGACGAAGCGCGAACCAAGGGTGGCAGCACTGCATGGCCCCTTCTCCGTGTGGACGGGCCAGGCCTGTGCAGACCTGTCCCAGGACACTGAGGGGCCTTCCACAAGCCAAGATGGACAGTGTCCCCAAGCGCTAAAGGGAAGGCCAGACAGTGCGCAAGGGCCATCACCACCCAGGCAGCGACTGCAAGGGTGCAGGGCCCTCCCTCTGGCCCGCAGCAGTGGCCCTTCCCTGGGCTCGGGGACCCTCATGTACAGGGCAGCCAGGCCCTGCCACTCCTCACCGCATGAGGAGGCTTCACACACTCCCAGCGCTTCAACAGCAAGCAGGCGTCCTCAGGGCTCTTCCCCAGCTCGCCTCAGCTCCCCAAGACGACTTTCCCAGGCCAAGGAGGCAGCGTCTGGCCTTCTCTCTCCCTGTGGGTGTCTCACAAAGCATTTATGACCCGGAAGCACCATGAATCGGAGCTCTCGCTGCTTCGCCCTGTCTCTGTACTCGGAATAACTGCCATGTGACATTCTCTGCAGGTGACCCACAAACCAGCCGAGCACAGCACAACGCAGAGCACAAGGAACCAGGTCCCGCAGGTCTGCTTTTTAAAACGGCACACAGGAAAAGTGCATTTAGAACGATCAAACATAAAAGCTCAAACAAACTTAAAATGTCCTCTAACCTGATTGTCTCACTTTACGGGTGGAGGCTGTGGCCCCGCAAGGGGAAAGGCCTGAGCAAGGCTCATGGGGGCTGAGGGTGTGGGAGGAGAAACCCATCCCGGTCTGCGCCCGCAATTCTAGTGGCTGCAGTGAGACAGCTAACCATATGCAACCCTGCACAGTAATTTTAGAAAAATCAATTAAATGAAAAGGAAAAAAACCCACCATGGTCTGAGAGCCCACGCCAGTCCCTCCCTCAGCGTCTCTGATGCTCAAATGCAGAACTCCGTGGAAAGGTGTCACGGCTGCCATCAAAGTGGCAGTGATAACCCAGGCCCAGCACATACCCTAGACCAGAGCCGTGGCTGCGCCTTCCTGCAAACGGCACCCGAAGTTCCCTCCGGGCAGCATCGCTTCCCTGGCACCACCTCACACTGCCCTAAAGCAGGGCTGCTCTTATGACAGCCCTCATCCGAAGCTGCCGGTGGCTTCGGAAAGGCAGGTGGCCAGGCAACGGGTGGGAGTGGGGGGCTCCACCACGCTGACCCCAAACCCTGCCCCACGCCGCCTCCTCTGAGGACCCCATGGCCATGCCCCCTGCCAGGCAGTGAGGGGTGGGACGCAGGAGGACTGCGGGAGGCAGGCTCTTCTGCCCCTCCAGGCTCTGGACAGCAGAATGGTCAGGAAAGTTCCCTGAGTCACAAGACTCGGCTGTTCCCAAGACCCCAGAGGCCCCTGTGCAGCTTTGTCAGGCTGGGTGGCAGCCTGCCCGACCACTGCCACCGGGCCGCACGCCACCTGCCCAGGTTTGCCTATGGGCCTGACGCGTGAGAGGCCTGGCCGCCCCTGCCAGCAAACGCCCGGTCTCACCCCCAGCCCCGCCCCAAAAGACAGGGTCAGCGCCTGGGGGCTCTGTGCATGCCATGCCCCAGGGTGCACCGCCCCAACACCGCGCAGCCTGGATCCAGCGTCTGTAGCGTGAGCCGGCCACGGGGCAGCAGGTGACTCTTACCTGCTCGTCCACGTAGTCGTCGATCCTCTTCTGGCACTCCAGCCACTCCTCGGCAACCCTGCGCAGCTCTGCCTCTGAGCGACGGAACCTCTGTAACAGGCTGCTGTACGCGTCTTCTCGACAGGCATCCTGCGCGGTGGTGCCTCGCCTAGGGGAGACGGGTTTGCTCACTGAGGGAGGCGACAAGGGCAGATGTGCAGACACAGGCACCACATCAGAAAAGCCGTTTTCTTAATACCTAAACGTAGCAGTATCTGAACCAAAATAAGGTGAATACAGACTTCTTGACAAGGACTGGTCAAAATCAAAGATGACCCTGGCCATCACCCAGGACCACGAAGCAGCTGTGGGGCCAGGACCCCCAGATGCGGCCATCTGGACCAGGGACGCCGTGCGGCCACCAGAAATCTCAGTTACAGCCGTTCACACGCACATGCACACGGCAGTGTGTGATGAAGTGGAAATGTGCCCACAGCATTAGGTTTAAAATGCATGGGGGAGGGGAAGGCGAATAAAGGGGAAACGTTGATGAGAAACTCTGAAGTGTTGACTTATTTTCCTCGAGTTTTTTTATATTTTCTGTTTTACTTGCAATGACAATGCAGTAACTTTTTAATAAAAATTAACCTCAATAAACCTGTTTTAGATGAAAGCACTGTCAATGGGTCAACATGGCTCCGTCTCCTCCCTTCACCCATCTGAGCCCCTGAGTGAATCAGGCTGGAGAGGACTGTGCAAGTACGGACACCTGCGACCGATGCCCATGTGTCACACTCACTTCCAAGAGGGCATGGGCGGAAATAAGGTATCATCAAAAAGTTGCTTAGGGAAGTCCAAAAACAGGACAAGAAACGTTGACCTCACAGTCTACTTCAAATGCCAAGGCCGTTCTTGTGTGACTGCTCTGCTTTCCAGGGAGCAGAACCCCGCAGATGCCTACCACAGTGACACCCGCAGGTCTCCTGGGCTCCACACACACCTGGCCTGACTGCACACACCTGGTCACAACCCAGCGGGCACGGGGAGCCCAAGAACAAGAGGTTCTCCCGGCTGCTACCACTGCCAGCCTCACCCTCACGTTCTTTATTCCCAGCAAAGCCCAGTTCCCTCACAGGGCCACTCAGCGTGGAGAGCTGGGCTCCGGCCAGGCACCTGCCACACACTCCACCATGCTCTCCCCTCCACACCCACCACAGCAACCTCGCTCCTCCAAGTTACCCAATGAAGGCACTATTCTAAGCAAACGGGAAAGAGAGGCAGACGCGGTGTCCTGAGGCTTACGGGCATGGTGAGGCGGGGCTGGACTCAGAGAGGAAACAAGGGGGAGCACTGGATCTCAGGGACCCACAGGGTGAACTGAGTCAACAGGTCAGCAAATAGGTCACGTTGTAAATATTCATTTTGCAAGTACAAGGACAACATCATGGAAATATATTCACTGTAACGTGTTACAAATAACGTGTATGCAAAACAATATTGCAGCAAAGGAGAATGAATTCACATCAACTGCATAAGTTTATTCACAAACCTAATTAAAATTTTTCCTAATGATTAATATGTATTTAAAATAAAGGTCAAATTGAGCAATGCTACCCATGTCCAAAAGGACAGATAACTAGCCGCAAGGGTCTCCTGATAAAAACCCACTGCCTCCTGCCATCCTGCCGAGCCTGACGGAGCCTCTGGGTGCCCCTGCTGGTTCCCAGGCAGCTCTGAGGACAGAGGGACATGCTGGGCTGGGCCGCACGGTGGACACACACCAGCAGAATCAGGCTTGGAAATCGCCACAGGATCGTAGGCCCAAGTTCTTTCATAAATTGTGAGGGAAAAGGATGGCACAGGCAGAGGAACTGCAAACAAGTCTCAGAAAACAGAAATAAAAAAAAAGCTATATCAAAGAAAAAAAACAGACAAGACTAAGTACAGAAATGTACCCTTGGTAAAACAAGAATCACGAAATACGTGAGAGAATGATGCTGTGCGAGCCCCTTGGTGAGGCGAGGACGCTGGGCAGAGATGCCTGTGACCAGTGACACGGGCAGGCTCCGTGAGCTCCCCTGGGAGGACGTTCAGCTAGCCATTGCTCTGTGGGGAGCTCTGTGTCTGTATCTTACAGAGAAAGGTTAAACAGCGTAGGCCCAGAGACCAAGCCTCATGGTTAAGATGCTCACACCCGTGCTTTCACGTGCTGCAGGTGCGGTCAGCCCCTCTACAACTGGTCACAAATCCTGATGACTTGCCAATTTATATCTGCATACAGGAAGTTCAAATACGAATTCTAAAAATCTGTAGACTCCAACAGTACTCAGTTCCTGCAAGTGAATCTGTGCCCCTCCTATGCTCTGAGAGGTTTCCTGGACAGCAGGAAGGAACTTCTCTTTCTGGTGGCCCCAGCGCTCCTCAGAGTGGCCTGTCCTCGCCCAGCTCTGTCCCTGGCCTGGTGGCCCCAGCGCTCCTCAGAGCGGCCTGTCCTCGCCCAGCTCTGTCCCTGGCCTGCTTCCTCCTGCTCCCTCCTGTGTTATAAGCACCACCACTAGCACTTGAGACTCTAAATCCCTGTTGGACCCTTGGAGTCTGGTCACCACTTGCAGTGAGTGAATGAAAATCCCGACGCAGGGTACAGGTCACATGAGGTATGAGGATGCGCCCCAGGTCGCCAATGCACTCCTCATCATCCACTCACTGTGTGGCAGGCCCATCAAACCCCTGGGCTTCCTGGAACCCTGCTTTAAGAACCCCAAGACGCACACCTTCTTTTCAAGGGAAATGTGGGTGACCGCCAACTTCATAAACTAGGCACGCTGAGACAAGGTGACCGACTACTCACAACCCTCTTTCCTGGTGGCTGTGATGAGGGTGTTCAAGAGGGTGGACAGAGGAGTGAGGGCAGGGAAACAGGTCATGGGCAAGACACACGTCACGAGCCAGGCCAGAGAGCAAGCTGCACCATGTGACATCACCCTGTCCTTGTCCTCAACCCCCTTTCCTCTGTTTGTGCAGGTGCTTTCTCCAGAGTGAGGGTATTCAGCTCTGGGAGAATGTGGGAACACAGCTGACAGAGACCAGGCCCACTCATGGGTTTTAAGAGGAAACAGTGACTGGTGGGGGAGTCAGATACAACCTATTTACTTGGAAGCACTGTCCCTTCTTTCTGAATCTGTTCTGAATATATCTCAACATGACAACAAGGACACCTACAGTCTCTTCTGCTCCAGTGTGTACGCTGTGGAAACCCAGTCACGTGGTAAAGAGGTGAGGGATCAAATTGCCAAAATGCAAACCTCAGCAGCTCACGCACGGCTGCACGGGCAACCCCGCTCTGTGCCCAAGGACCAGGAGGCGAACGAGGAGGGGCCTCCCACCTGAGCAGCCATCCCCGGAAGGAGACGCCCAGGCCCTCAGCTCCCCTCACACACCCAGCTTCCCTCCACGCAACGCCCTGCAGCACGTGAGCATGGCACCTGGTACCTGCATCTTGGAAGAAGTACACCATCACAAAGCCCCAGGTGGGGAGGAACCCCAGCTGTGAGCAGGGGACGGAAGCCTTGGTCAGGTGCTGAGGGGCTGCTGTGAAAGAAGCGAGGGAGCGTGTGGACGCAACGCGAGGGCAGGGGCCTGAAGAACCCCTGTGGCCCAGCTGCCAGGTGCTGGGGCCACCACCCACCTCACCGGCACACCCGCTGCCACCCAGAGTCAAGGGAAAGCGCGGTGCTCACTGGCGCTCTTCTTTGTTTGTGAAGAATCTGTGGTGTTAAATCTGCAGTAGCATTTATACTGGCTTTATTATTTAAAAGTTTAATTGCATTATTCTTCAGGCTTTTGAGTTTTCTGACCAAACCCTTTTCCCCTCTAAATCCTTTTATTTCTACTGTAAGAACTTCCACCAAGCAGTGACTTGCAGGAACACCTGGGCTGCCTACAGGAGAAAATGACTCCACCAGGACGACGGGTGGCGTCTGTGCCAAGCTGATTACCTGATCTGTGACACCAGCGTTGGCAAGTTGCTCTGGAGAAGTGGCTCCGAAAAGACCAAATTTTCAAACAAGTGTTTATTATGCAGTTCCCATGTCACCTGGAACTTTTTCAAGTGTTCATTTTCCTGTTAAAAAACAGAGAGAGACAAAAGACACACTGAACTGATGAAGACTCAGAAGTTCCCAGAAGGCTGCTCCCCCGCCCCCACGAGCCTACATCTGTTTAGGGACAGAACCTCCGCGAGGGGCCCTGCCCACCCCACAAGGCCACATGCAGGTCTCAGACTGCGAAGACAAGAAGAACCCCTAGCCTCCTACTCTAAAAGCACAGAAGAAAGGGAGTGGAGGGTGTGACGCCAAAGAAGTAGGTCGAGGGAGAAGAGAAACTGGTATATATTTGATGGTAATTTCTAAAAATTATGTCTTCAAAATGTAATGAAAGCCCTGCATTTCAAATACTTCCAAATGCATTTAAATCCTTTGCTGCCAAATAAAAATAACTTTCTCCTCTATATCAAGGAATCTCCCATTCTGATAGATGCAAACAATTTCTCTACTAACAATACTCAGTCAAAGGTAAGGCTTTTCCTTCATTGGTAGGCAAGCAAACTGGCTTCCTTCAGTAGAGCAGCCGGGAAGCATCTGGGGAGCCCTGCTCCCGTACAGAGAGCTACCAGGAGTGAGGCGCCATGGCAACCTTGCAACAGAAGACAACTGGGTTGGTGGCCTCACCAGCATGACTGTAATTCTCACAAGTAATAAGCACCGCACAGCCCTCCATGTGTGAATGCACACTTCCACCTGGAAGCCGCAGGCACTCTGTTTTTGCTCAGGTCACGTTACCTCTTCAGGTACATGTTTCTGATTGAAATAATGGACAGCTCTGGAAACTGCTGATCATTATGCCTTAAAAAGCCTAGACTTCACGTGACTTGGGTAACTCAACAGTGATTAGATTTACCAGTCTGTTCCCATCTATAATTTAGCCAAATCAAGTTGAGATGATCACCTCTGGAGAGAAACTGCACCCAGTCTTGTTACCTGAGAACTCTAGTTGGCACAGGGGGCTTAGAGACAAATGGAAATAGCAGATTCTTGTTCCTGAAACCCTACATCTACAAGGTAGTGCCAAGAGTCCACCAGAGCCGCACTCTGCAAGGATGCTGACACCACTGGCTGGGAACACAATGTGGGAGGACACAGTGACATCATCCTCAAACCTGTAACTCTAGTACAACAGACAACTCTTATTATCTGTTCTACTAGAACATCGGCGCCCCACAGAACTAATCTCTTCACTCCTGAGCATCTCAGAGCTGGTACTTGGTACAGGACACAGAATGGGGCAGACGACCTGGGCTTGGCAACCAAGAAGCCCGGCCCCAAGGCTGTGACGGAGGAATGGGTGCACATGTTGCATACGTTGCACATGAACAGCCTAAAATAATCGTATGACCGGGGATGAAGCATTAAAAGGACATGCGATGGGCTTCAGAGGGCTCTCCTCTCTGTGGGCACCGGGCTGGGTACAGAGAAGACAGGCTAACAGGACAGAGGCGCATGTCTCCAGGAGTTCCCTGGGAGACAGGGTGGGCAGTGACTCTGAGAAAGCACCATGCGGGTGCTGAGGGCACACGTGGCCGGGCATGACCAGCTGCAGGAGGGCCTGGGCAGCACTGCCCGGGGAGCTGAAGCCTCGTCTCGCCTGCCTGCGCCCAGCCGTCCTTGCGAGGAGCAGGGACCCACCATGGGCAGGGGAGTCCTGGTCCACTGAGGCTCCGCACGTCCACGCAGCTCAGGCCTTCTGGACTCAGGTTAGAAGTAACTTGGTGAGGACAGATTTACGAAGATGTCTGGCACTTTTTAAGAGTAACTACACTATCCAGGTGGCGCCTGCAGGAGAAACACCAGAACCAAGCTTGTTTCACGGCCTGAAATCAGCTTGCAAGTTACGCACACAGTAACACATACTG
Source organism: Bradypus variegatus (assembly GCA_004027775.1). Taxonomy (NCBI): domain Eukaryota; kingdom Metazoa; phylum Chordata; class Mammalia; order Pilosa; family Bradypodidae; genus Bradypus; species Bradypus variegatus. The sequence goes on from PVKY010000197.1 coordinate 60,117, forward strand.
CTGTCTGCGCACTCACATGGGCCAGCGGCTGCTCCCGCTGCTTTACCCGGACTCACCAAAGCCTCCAGCAACCCTGTGACCTTGGTACTGCTGTGCCCCCGTTTATGGGTGCAGGAAGGACACACAGATAGCTCAAGTGACCCCATCAAGCAGTGCGTGGGGTCTGCAGGAGCTTTTCTGCTACAGCTGTCAGGAGGCATCCGAGACCCCTGTGAGGAAGACCGGCCCCCGGCTGCCCGTGCCAGAGGCAGCGGAGATACAGTGCCCTGCCGCCCGGGCTCCGGCTTTCCGATCTGGACTCCCCTTATTCCCAGCCAATCCTACTGCAAAAAGGCTGGCAGGGAATGGTTGGAAGGAGAAAGAGAAGATGTTTAGAATCAAGTTCTAGTAGACTGTAGGAAATAAAAGGATACTCAAAATTACTTTATGTGGAGGATGGAAATCCTTATTTCATGATTAGTATAGCCTGGTGAGGTGCTTACCAGAAAACCAGAGGTATAACTTAAGTCTGGTCCCAATAAATAAACAGGAAAAAGGGTGACCCTTTTGCAGCCTGTTTGATCTGATTTGCAATGCATAATAACCCCACGGGTGTATTTTCTCACTGAAAAGCTGTGTGGACACGGCTGGTGCCTGAGACAGATGCTGGAACCACTGGAGGAGCTTCAAAAATTCAGATTCCACCAATCATCCCAGAGGTCCTCAATCTGCCTCCAGGGGCTGGAACATAGAGCTTTGTGTTTCTTTAAAGCAACCCCAAAGGGTCTGATCAGCAGCCAGGTTCAAAAACCACTGCTCCAGCAGGTCATTCTTACTTACAGAAGGGAAACCTGAGGCCTGGAGACAGGTTTTGCAGTAGCAAAGCAGACACCAGGGTCCACAGACACCGCCGGCAGGCTGGCAGGCAACGCTCCCTGCCCACAACAGCCTATGAAAATGTCCTCTTCTAGACCAAGTGTTACCTGACACTTGCAGGGAAAAAGCTCTAGCGAGGCTTGTCTGAGCTACAGAAGAAGAGACGTTCCGATCACCACCAGGATTCCATTCAAGACTCCTCTTGAGTGAGTCAAGTTATCGCTCTTATTTCATAAGGTAGGAAGTCCACAGAGACCTCAGCCTGGTTCTGCTTGGAACCTGGGCCAGTGTGGATGTATATGTCCTCCAAAAAAAGCTATGTTCTTTAAGGCAGTTATGTGGGGGCAGATCAATTAGCCTGCTGATTAGGGAGGAACCTCTGAATCACTTCCAGGGAGGTGTGGACCCCGCCCATTTGGTGGGTCTTAATTAGATCATTGGAGTCCTTTAAAGGGAACTCACACAGAGAGCAGAAAGAACGAAATGCCCCAAGAGAAGCTGAGAGAAATTTTTTAGAGACAGCCATTGAAAGCTGATGCTTAGAAATGCTTGGAGATGTGGACAGAGGGACATCTGGAGATGCTAAGCCAAGAGTTGAAGCCCAGAGTGTGCCCCAGAGAAGCTAAGAGAGGACCCCAGATGTTAGAGAGAAAGCCACTGGAATCAGAAGCTGAAAGCAATGCAACCAGGAGCAAAGGACCCACAGATGCTTTCCCAGCTGACAGGTTTTCCAGATGCCACTGGCCGTTCTTCAGTGAAACCATCCTCATGTTGATGCCTTAGTTTGGACACTTTTATGGCCTTAGAACTGTAACTGTGTAATCAAATAACCCCTCTTTGTAAAAGCCGATCCATTTCTGATGTTTTGGATAACTGCAGCTCTAGCAAAGCAGGACAGGCCCCTTGACGGAAAGGCCACCGTGTCCAAGGGTGCCAGTGAGGCCAGAACTATTTTCGTGATCATGCCAAGATGTTCTCTGCTGTTTTCAGTGGTTGACATCAGACAGCAACACCAAACTGCACAATTGCTGCATTTTCCACCACACATTCACAGTAAGGAAAGGGGTGTGTGTGCAATTGCATTTAGATTGTCTTTGATGAAATGGTAAACACTGCCTTACATCCTGCCCTGGAGTGTGTCCTGGGCTCCTGTGTGGCGAGGCAGGGCCCGAAGCGAGAGGCCTTGGACAGCCCTGGGCTGCTCCCATGGGCCATCTGTACTCGAAGGAACAACTATGGTCACTCAGACTTGGATACCTGGCAGACGTCTTCTCAAAAAACAAAATACAAGTGATCTGTCAATTCAAGGAGAAGTGACAAACTCTTTGTGGCCAATTATAAAATTTGAGTTTGTAAGAACTTTGGAAAGCTTGTATACATCATTGTGGTCTGAAAGCCTGACACTTAAAGACCTTTCTGATAAGAACAGTGATATTAACTAATGTGACTTTTTGATATTAAATAATGAAAGGTGTCAACATCAGGAAGAAATACAAAACTCAGTGAATCAATATTTCACAAATGACCAAGGCATGATGTTATAACAGCATGTAACAGTAAAAGATCCATTACAAGTGTAAGCTAGATCAGTGGGTTTTAACACAATGGAGTATAGTAAGTTCATGGATACAGTATTGGCACTACGCTGCAACTAACCTTTAAGAAACGGTTGAGTTTTGGTGTACTCTCAAAGAATATCCACAATGGTCTGAAAAGGCTAATAAAAGACTCCGACCTTTACCAATTACACATCTATGTGAGGCCAAATCTTCATAGACTTCAACCCAAACTACCACAACAGAATAAGTGCAGAGGCAGATGTCGAATCCAGCTGTGTTCTATTAAGTCAGACTTTAAAGAGATTTGCAACAATGGAAAACAATACCACTTTGCTCACTAATTATTATTTTGAAAAGTCACTTTTTATTTTAAAATGTTACGTTAACATACAATGGGCTTACTATTTTCAAATAAGCCAATAAGTAAATATTTTTTAATTTCTCAGTTTTAATTTCAATATAGTAAATATTGACCTCAATTTTTAAGAGTAAAGGGTCCTGAGCTCCAAACGCTGAGAACTGCCGCTCTGAGACACTGACTTTAGCGACGCTCTGTAAACTCGATGCGTGCAGATCACTGGGTGGCACTCTGGCGTGTGAGCCTTGCTGGATCCTGATTACCCCACGTGTAAGAAGACCTTTTGGAGATAACTGGGAAATTTTAACATGAACTGGGTATTAGTTCGTATTAAGGAATTACTGTTCAGTTTTCTTGAGTGTGAAAATGATACCGTGTTTATGTCAGATAAAGCAACGTGCACATTTAGAGATGCACACTGAAATATTGTGAGATAAACGTCATGCTGTCTTTTAAAGACTGTTTCGGGGTGTCAGGGGCATGGAAAGGAAGGAGAGGGCGAAAAAGGGGGCCTGGCTTTTGAGATTGCTCTTTCTTTAGCATTCTACAGTTGTCACTATGCAGCACTGGTAACTGTCAACAGTGTAGGCCATCTTCTCTACCCTGATCCTCTCTCAGCTCCTTGAAGCCTGATTAGTTACAGTGAGACCTTCTCACTCGGCCCTTCATGTGGCTCAGCCTCTGCTGTACGTCCCATTTCTTTGTCTCCTTGAGCTGCAGCATGTAAATTCCTTTACCTCCTTTTTCCAACTCACTAATCCTCTCTTCAGCTGTTTATCCTGCTGCTTAATCTCTCCATTAAGCTCTTTAAAAAAAATTACATATTTTTACTTCTAGTTTTGTTGATATTTCAAATCTGCTTGCTTGTTCTTTATAGCCTTGGTCCTTGGCTCATTATTCCAAACATTTTTTACTTCTTTAAACATAGTAAGCATAGTTACTTTATAGTCTTTGAGAACTTAATTATCTTTGCTCTCTGTTTCTGTCTGCTGCTTCTGCTGGATTTCAATCATTTGTCTTAAACCTTGCACACTGAGGTTTTTTTATTTTTTGACTATGAGCTGCTCATTACCTTGGGATTTTATCTAAGTAACTCTTTGAGGTCAGAGTGAAACAGATCCTTCTGGGGATGACCTCCTGTCCTCTGGCAGGTGCCACGTCATAAAGTGCTTCCTTGTTGCCCTACAGTGCCCAAGTCCTCACTCAAGCTCATGCTGCAGCTGTGGTCCTCTATGCTCCCGGCCATAAGCGCCAACCCCACCAAGGGCTGTACTTAGGCTTTATCTCCCATCCCCTGTGCCCCGTGTACCATCAGGAAGAGGTGAGGACCTCCAGGGAACAGAAGTACTGAGAGCCAAGGCTGGCTATGGATCACACTGATTTCTCAGGGTTCCTGCTTTCAAATTGTTTTCCATCTCTATGGCTTCTTTCCTGTCATGCCAACTCAGCAATGTGCTTTAAAGGAATTTTTTCTCTTTTATTTTATGCTATCCCGTAATTTAGTTGTTTCCCTTGGGGGAAGGAGCAGTTCAGAGTATCCAGTCTGCTGTACCCCTGGAAACTGAAGTCAATATCCCTATTTGTAAAGAAAGTGAAATAAAATGCTGACCAAATAGCTACATATTGTACTTAGAATTTAAGAGTTTAATTCCCAACTACAAGAAAACATTTCTAAATGATAGCTAGCAATTTGCTCAAATAAGCATGATCTAAATTAATTTTTGCTATTTTATAAAGCAGTGTGGGTCTCACTTTCTGCAGCTGGCCCGACCCAGCAGCGCTTCTGGAGCCCCACACTGGCTCTCCTCAACCCCCCAGAGGCTCTGGGCCACCGGCTCAGGCAGGAGGCAAGCATCTTACCCTGGGGGATGCTCACGTCCCCTTCTCCTCTCTCAGAAGACAAGGAGAGTTTCAGGAACTTTCGTGGCAGAGGCCCTGGAGCACGACCTCTGAAGTTCAGGACGTAGTTGAGTAAGCAGTGCTGGGAGAGGGGTGCTCCATGGGGGGCGGGGCAGGAGGAAGGGATCAGGCCCACTGGGAAACCCTGCCACTATGCCAGGGAGTCGCCTGCACTTCTGAGACTCAGGTCTTCAAACAGCAA